>JAMPIV010005369.1:0-235331 GCA_024509875.1 Oreohelix idahoensis
ATCCACAACATCATTGTTCCCTTGACCTCCTTAATAAGCGTGGGGTCACCACTGTAGCTAGTCACCTTGCAAGACCCTTCCTGCATGCATTCATATGTGGTGGTGGTGGTGGTGGTGGTGGTTTCTGTAGCAAGTTGATTTACACAATGGGGTTGCCAGTCCCACGCACAACTTTATTTGAGTAGCCTTGTACGACATGCTTGAGGGTGCAGTAGTTATATTCTTCCTATGTCTCTTCATAGCCCCCCCCCCCCCCCCCGAACTTCGTGGGGTACATCAAGACATATTAAATATAAACTTTAAAAAGAAACAGATAATGAGAGAAGATACAGAAGGCCAAGTACGGGGGGAGGGGGGGGGGGAGTTAAATGAATAAACTGGGATTCCCGCGCGCAGAGACAAACAGACATCCTTAAGACAGACATTGTAACAGCAATATCTGATGACTTGTGCTCATAACGGGGTTGAAGAGCGGAGAAAGACCTACTATGTACTGTCAACCAGGAGAATTTAGGTCATCATAAAATAGTCTCTTTTATTTTTTTTTAATGATACAAACGCTTGACCTCTGGTAATGTTTTGAGCTCTTCTTTGTCAGTTCAGTTGACAACATGTCTAACTTAAAAAAAGTCAGTAAACGTTACGATAAAACAATGCCGACATCAGATACGCTACATCTGACAAGTATTGATAACAAAGAGAATTACACGTCTGACAGCGGGAAATTTGGCGGTAAATTATCGCTGACGACCTGGGGGTTTATTCAAATCAATGCCTGACACTCGTGAGTACATGACTAAAATGTTAAAATATCTGTCCACTTGTTTGTGAATTTGTTATTGTTTGTGTCCTCTGCTGAAGCACTTTATAGTTTTTACTAGGGATTTCACTTAGATCACGGGTGTTTTCTATGAATAAAAAAATAATGACCCTTGATGAATTATTTTTCTTTCTTAACCAGCGGCACTTGGGCTTTCAGCCCTTCGGCCCAATGACATGTCATTGCGAGGCTGGGGAGCCTGTGGACTTTCCTTCCAACCCGGTCAGGAGCTTCGCTCCTTCCCATCTACAGAGGGTTTATCTCAGGAACCGTTCAGGTTATTTAGTCAAAATCCCGGTCAATGGCACTCTTTCAAATGCTCACGTCCGGGCTTGAACCTTGAACACCTGATCGCCAGCGCAATGTGGTAACCATTACACCAGCGCGGATCCCGTCCCTTGATGAATAAACTAGAAAATACGAGGAATCAATCAATACCATTTAGCTCCACAAGAAGCATAGGCCTTCAACAAACACATGCCAAGTCCTCCTGTCACGTGCCATCAGCTCAAGTTCTTTCCAAGTCTTCCTCACCATTTTCACTTCTGTCTCCAGTCCTCCTCTCCATGTGTGTCTTGGTCTACCTCTGCCATTCTTACCCTGTAGGTTCCAGAACAAAGACTGCTATGTAATGCTATCCACAGGTTTCCTCAGTGTGTGTCTTATCTATCGCCAACGTCTTCTTCTCACCCCATGTTCCGCTGACACTTGATTGGTTCTTGTCATCATTTCCACATTGGTGACCTTGTTATGCCATTTTACTCTTTCTTATCTAAGCAAGCACCCATTTTTGAATGTCTTTAGCTTTTTTTGGTTGGAGTACGAGTAAGTGCCCCGGTAAAAAATGACGGGTTTGAATAATAATTTACTCATTCTGCTGCATGGCCAACAATTATTTCTTTCTCTTCTGCTATAACCAGCGGCACTCGAGCTTTCCAGCCCTTTTGGCCCAATGACATGTCATTGCGAGGCTGGGGGGTCAGTGGACTTTCCTTCCAACCCGGTCAGGAGCTTCGCTCCTTCCCATCCACAGGGGGTTTATGTGCAGGAGCCGTTCAGGTTATTCAGTCAAATTCCCGGTCGTAAACATTCCTTCAAACGCTGACGCCCGTGCTTGAACCTTGAAAACCTGGTCGCCAGTACAACGTTGTAGCCATTACACCAGCGCGGCTCCCCCAACAATTATTTAAAAAGCAAAAACACACACATTCCAAATAAACATATTATCACTCCATCTCCGAATCATTTTCAACTTGGGCGACTAAATCGGCCCACATATAAATAATTATCTGGGCAAAATTTGATATGGTTGTGAAAGGAAAAAGTATATTTCTATAAAAATCAAACCAGGTATGTTGAACATTTTGATCTATTACTCAGCAGACAAGGTCAGATCAGAAAAGAAAAATAGAAGTAGTCTTGGCAAAATGACAGCCCTGGCGGTAAGGCCAGTTTTCTCTCAGTGAGATATACCAAGAGACATATAAAAAAAACGTAGATAAAACAGTCAGTACAGAAGAGAGACAAGAGGTTTCGTCTGAAGAATTAGATGACATTTTGATAGCTGGAACAAGCAGTAGCAAAGAAGACAAAGCAATTGTATGTGGAAAATTGATACAGAGATTGTGTGAAAACTGAAGTTTTTATTATACAAGACTGCCAACCTTGAAGAGGAAGGTTGGGCATACCATTTTTACCCATTTATCAACTTATGTTAATAAAGTTCGACATTTGATATTGTCACTGCTGTTTTCGGGTGAATTCGATTTGATCAACAGTGGGTATGAGAAAAATGTAGAGTCAGTCTGAGAGAAGGAAGTTTTTCGTATTTACCTTACAACATACTACATACTGAAAGGGCAGTGGTCCGAACCTCTAATACTATCAACGGCCACAAGGGTTAGGATTAAGGTTAGGGTTTACGTTCAGGATATCTAAACCTAACCCTAACCTTTACCCCTTTTTACTACGTCTTGGGTGGTGAGGTCGGACTCCTAGCCGTCTTGGAAAAGGGCGAAAAATTAGGAAGTCCCGTGTGCAAGATGCACACGTTAAAAATCCTTTGGCAGAGAGTAGGCGATATGGCCGCTGCCCTGGCAAAAATAAAAAATGAGGAAACCTACCCACCACAAAAATATTTATAGAATGTGTGATTCCTGTATACACACATCGGGATTCTCGCCGGTGCTACGGAGTTCGTGCACTGTGCTGAGAATTTCCTTGTGTGATCTAAGGGAGAGGATCGGAGCACTGAAGGAGTTGTCCGTGTGTAATGAATATGGTCCTTAAAACCTAAAGCAAGCTGCGTCACTAAATTCCTGTTTTAAAGCCGTATCCAACAGACGGCACACTGTTCTTTAATTCTTCTTCTTCTTCCTCGTTCGTCCTGAAAAGGACGTTGGTTGCGTTGTGTCCGTTTACAGCGAAGCTGCGATATTTGCGCCTTTTGGCTGTCACATCCGACTTCAGCACAGCATTTTTGGGACTGGGTTAGCCTTCCCTCTTCGATCCCTACTCACTCAGCCATACACTGCAGCCTGTTTCCAGGACCACCACTTTAATTCAACCGTATTATATACTGTTTTGCACAGATCTGTTCGACCGCAAATGTAATGAACACTTTTCATTATCTACCGCTAAGTACAAATATAAGATAGATATACTAATTCATACTTAACCACACCGCATTGCGCGATGGACTCTGCGTAATATAAATGGGAAAAAATCCCGACATTCTGCCGAGAAACTGATATGAATATTTCGAACACATCTCCCATGAAAAAAATTGAAAGACATAGCATTATTTCAATGGGTGTGCAGTTTCGCTTCCAAAGTTCAATGAGCTGCGTTTCCATACTTTTCCCGAAAATGCATCATTAAAAGATGGCAAGGTATGCGCTTTATTGTAATTTGTGCTCAATTTAGTTTTCACGGTGCTCATCATCATATGTCATATGAGTGGACTAATGAGTCTGGCAGCCTCAATATTTTATACAATTAGCTACATAAATCAGCTCTGCTCGTGACATGAATATTTTGATCTAGGTTTCTGCTAGGACGCTAGTTCCACTGGTGGCCGAATGCTCTATGGTGAGCGAAACGAGAAAGCGATGATGGAGATGATATAACTTGTATATGTACATGTATGTAACTTGTGTATGTACACGTATGTAACTTGTATATATACATGTATGTAACTATTCAGAACTTGACATATTATTAGTACAGGTATACCTCGGAGATATTGCGGGTTCGGTTCCAGACCCCCGCAATAAAGCGAATATCACAATAAAGCGGGTCATACCCATTTCTTTTTTGCTTACCAGTGTCTATAAAAGCCTAAAATCATGTTTACACTATGTCTATTAAGTGTGCAATAGCGCTAGGTCTTAAAAACACAGTGTATTGTAAAATTAAAAATACTTTTTTGCTAACAAGATGCTAATCTTCATCATCTGAGCCTTCAGCGAATCGTAATCTTTTTGCTGGTGGAGAGCCAAAATATAATAATAAGCATATAATAAATAAACATGATTAATTTGAAAAAAAAAGCGCAATATCTGCGAAGCGCAATTGTTGCAAACATATTTTTGAATGCACAGATTACAAATGTCGATATGTCTATTTAATATGGAAAATATATTGTTGTATTCAATTGGGTACGAAAATGCTTTCTTTTGTAAAAATGACAGATAATCCATGTTTGATTTATACGTTTGATTATATGGATAATCTCCCTTGATATTGATCGGGCGTAAGAATACTTATATTTTGGCATTCATCATTTGTCATAGCCAGAAAATAGATTGATCGTTCTTAGAATGTTTATGACCTGAATTCATATGTATTACATATTATTAGTGCAAGTAGATTCAGTCCTATATTGTATATTTTGTATGGGTAGGCAGGACTATATTCTTTATGCCGCACTAGCGGAGGTATTGGTTGTCTTGGCGAGTCGTGATGAGTTCCGATATTGCCGCCTACAATGGCTGGTCACGCATTTCCAGGGTTGGTCCTTTCTAGAGTGAAAAATGATTTATGAAGTGATTTCTTCAGTAGGAGATTGTGTCTCTACAAGATTATAGTGTTAGAGACTCTCCTCATGTACTGTATTATGTACTATTCGGACTCAAGGTAAATCCACTCCCTTTTGACGATCTCCTTATGGTTAGACCTAGATGAAGCAACGTATTTTCGTGCATCGTTGGTCGTTTAACTAGACATTGTTGTAGATGACAGGTTCCATCAGCGCTTATGTCTTCATGAAGTAACCTTCTGACAAAGGGACTGTATGGTAACTCTGGAAAGTTATACTTATTCAAGTTTTGAATCAACTTTGGCTGATGATTATTCTTCTGCTGGGCGAGTGAGCGAAAGCTCAGGGAAGGAGGCCATTTTTTTGTATTCCTGTCATCATTATAGATCCCTGTCCAGAGAACGGGTCGTGTATCTTACTATTCGGACAGTGGCATGGAGATCTCATTTATATGAAAACCCCTTATCGTGGTTTCACAGTATGATATAAACATTGAATATAAGCAACCTAAGAACTTAGCAAGGGAAAGAAGGTTCGTCCATCGAACTCTTCATTTGTTTACCGATCCGCCTTTACTGACGCGTTCAGTCAGATAGGGGATGCGGCCATAATGTATAACAACATTGAATGCTGTTTTGTACCACCCATTATATTTGAATGTTCCATGACATGGGATCTACTATTCATGCCTGAAGATTGATGTGTCAACATGTACTTATGATCTATTCGTTCTGTCCCAGTATGTGCGTCTGAATAAACTGTATGAAAAGATTCCAGCAGTCTGCATTGGTGCCTTATAGACATGAGTGAATGAGTGCTTTAGATTGGTCAAGATACGAACATTCCATCATTCGCGTTAATAACACTCTACACTCTCACTCCATATTTACACCATCCTGCGTCGGTTGAATTGACCAAGTTAAGGGCCTGCTCCTCCTGGAGCCTTAGAAGGAAACCAGTTCCTGCATCATTGACTTCCTGCGAGTTTCCGTCCAGTGATGATCAGAGTACACTACTCCATTCTACAATCATAATAACCACCACATTTTACAGCAATAAAGCGAGGTATACCTGTATAGGACGAGAGAAGACTGCCAAAGATAATCATTTCTACAAACCAAAATTTTCACGTGTTTAATTAAGTGTCTACGTGTAGTTTCCAGGAGGGTCCTATGAAACAATGAAAGAATATGGCTGCTGCTTCATCAAGCTAATATGAGGTTAAGCATGAGGCTGGCAACCTCATCACGTAACACTAATTGCTACAGAAACCACCACTTCAAATAGCATGATAATGATGCTGACATATAGCGTTGTAATTGGTTCTTCCATAGTATAACGAGTTAATAGCATTACAAGCCAGTTCCTGCACCGGATTCCCCACCGTAAGAGACAGACAGAAATGAGGTATCTGAGAAAGGTGGTTGAAGTAACAAGAAGAGACATGGTCCGCAACCAGACGATACGCCAAGACCTAAAATCCCACCCCCCTGCAGACACAAGTAGAACAGTCCCAACTAAGATGGTTTGGCCATGTCTGCAGATTGGCAGAAGATCGGCTACCACGACAAGCATGGGAAACTAACAGCCAGAGATCTAGACCTCCAGGACAATCCAGAGTCTGCTGGGAGGACAACATTAGACAATCTTTGAAGGTGCCGAGGACTAGAATAGAACCAGGCCAGGAGGAAGACAGCCGATAGGATAGTCTGGCGCTCTCTCTTCCAAACATCTACACCGCACGGTAGAAGGGGAACGACTAAGTAAGTAAAGAGGCATAGAAGCAGAGCAAAAGTACACGGAAACGAAAACTCGGGATAGCCATGAAAGAGTTTACAAAAAAACATGAGGGGACCTTGGACGGACGTTATAGGTCAGGAGGGCATGGTATGTTTTTTTGTTGAGGAGATGTATTCCACGGGAAGCTAAAAGTTATTGTTGATGATGAAGATGATCATGGCGATGATGATGACGGTCATGGTGATGATGATGACAATGATGATGGCGATGATGATGATGACAATGATGATGGCGATGATGATGACGGTCATGGTGATGATGATGACAATGATGATGGCGATGATGATGATGACAATGATGATGGCGATGATGATGACGGTCATGGTGATGATGATGACAATGATGATGGCGATGATGATGACGGTCATGGTGATGATGATGACAATGATGATGGCGATGATGATGATGACAATGATGATGGCGATGATGATGATGCCAATGATGATGGCGATGATGATGATGACAATGATGATGGCGATGATGATGATGCCAATGATGATGGCGATGATGATGATGACAATGATGATGGCGATGATGATGATGACAATGATGATGGCGATGATGATGATGGCAATGATGATGGCGATGATGATGATGACAATGATCATGGCAATGATGATCATGATGACGGCCATGGTGTTGATGATGAAGGTGATTATGATGATAATGATGATGTTAATGATGATTATGTTAATGATTATAGTATAACGAGCTGCTTTCAGTGATATATTGTGTTAAGATGGAAAAACATTTTAGGAGAAATGGGTCACAAGAATGATAGTTGTGGTAGTGCTGACTTTGCGTCACAAAAAGAGATGTTTTACATATTGTGACGGAGTTTCGAGGATTAAAGATGAAAAGATCGACGGATGATAGATGCAGTAAGGCTGACCTTTTTGTCACGACATATAAGAGGTATTGTAGATATTGTGATGGAAAAGGAGGATTTAAGATGAAAAGATCGAAGGATGATAGTTGCAGCAGTGCTGACTTTTTTCGCGTCATATAAGAGTTTTGTAGATATTGTGACGGAATGGGAGAATTAAAGAGGAAAAGACCGAAGGATGATAAGTGCAGCAATGCTGACTCTTTTCTCGCGTCACATAAGAGGTATTGTAGATATTGGGACAAAAAAGAAAGTTTAAAGAGGAAAAGACCCAAAGTGTGATAGTTGCAGCAATGCTGACTTTTTTTCGTATCACATTAGAAGCATTTTAGATATTGCGACGAAAATAGAGGATACAATAGAAAAGGACCGAACGATGTCAACTGTTAAACTAGAGAATATCAAATAATTCTTGACAGCCGATAAGTCTGGTAACCAGGGAGACAGGGATTACTTGTAAATGTCAAATATGATTGAAACAGATCTCATCTGCAGTCAGAGAGCGAGATATCCCTTCCTGCGATTATGCTGACAACATGCCAGTTAATGGTAACTCTTATGTGTGTCAACTGCTCCGGATGATTAACTATGTCGCAGCCAGACATTGATAATATTATCACAATGTTTACCTCAAGAGACAACCTTATGAATGCATGGGAGATAATATCTCAATATTAAAATGTTTCTGTTCAGGCCCATAAACTTCTGCTCGATAGAAACATCACCTCTTAAAGTCTGGCCTCTGGAGAGGAGATAACTTTCTGAACAGTGTCGAAATGAAAGGCTTCGTTTTCATAAATCTTGTTCCCAAATACAAGAGTTTTTTTTTAAAAACACTCGTCCTACAGAAACTGTTTTTGTTTAAATTTCTTTCTAATTCAGCATCCGATTTCTATTCCAGAACATGGATTATACTGTGTCAGCATTTTGCTTAACTGACTTCTTTATATCTACACAATATAAAGTATGCAAATCTCCAATCATTTAGAAATGTAATGATTTAACAGCGTTAACCTGTATCTATTATAGATAACCAAAAACTAATAAATAAATAAAATAAAATAAAAATGAATAAGCTGACACTTTGGCCTACTGGACTTGCTGTTTGTTGATTTGCGCATATTTGTAAAAATTGCAATCACGTGGGGTTAGTGGAATGAAGCTTTTCCAAATTAACATTTTTCAAATCGTCTGTACAGTTACTTAACTCAAATGTGAAGTCAGTCTTGCTGTATGGCTCAGAGATATGGCATGTCTCAAAGAGTATCACCGCCAAGCTACAGACATTTGTAAATAGATGTCTCCGACAGATCTTCCGTATAAGATGGCCAGAAGTAATGATTTGGGCACATAACTAACACATAACTAATTCTCCAGTCCTAAAGGTCTTTTATATTTGGACATGCGCCCTAATATAACCGGCTAGGTTGAACGGGACGCGCCTCGCCAAAAACGAGGCAAAATTTTATTTAAAAAAAAACACATTTGGGCACATTTGAAAAAGACAGCCCAGAATAGAAATCGATGGAGAGCAACTGTTTCTGCCCGATGTTCCACAGGGAACGAAAAGGAATGATAATGATGTTGTACAGTTAAATATGCTCCAAGATAGACTCAACAGACATAGAATATGATGAAGTTTAAAAAAAAAACTTAACTTTGATAAAATTTTTAAAGAAACAGCGGAGCGGTCAGCAAGAAATATATCCTTTAAATCCTTTATAAGTACAGTATAGTTTTGTTTTAACTTTTTTTTGTGGTCAAAACAAAGCGAATAAATATGTATATCGTTCTATGTTTAATACGGTGTAGTAACATATATTTCCGGCGTTCAAAGAGTTAATTAAACATCATAATGTCCTAAGTAATCGTAACAACAATGGAGACTGCTCAAAAGAGGTCAGAAGGAGACTGGCCATAGCAATGCAGATGTTAAATAAAATGAAGAACCTATGGCACAACACCAGCAAATTTATAAAAGTAAAACTTCTGAGAACGTGCATCTTTCCGGTGGCAACGTACGGATGTGAATCATGGACCATTACACAAACATTACAGAAAAAAATCGAATCTTTCGAAGTAAAGTGTTACAGAAAAATTCTCGGAATATCTTGGACCAAGAAGAAGACAAATATAGACATCCTACACGACCTGAACATCCAGGAAAACTGGCTCATAAACAATATCATGTCCAGGAAACTGAAATACTTTGGCCACATTAAACGTCATAGTGGTTTAGAAAGAGCAGTGATGGAGTGTATGGTACCTGGAAGGCGAGGCAGGGCCCGACCAAGACGACGGTGGACACAGGACATTGAAGACACCTTGAATACGACAATGGAGGAGGCGGGAAGGCTGGCTAGACATCGAGAGTCTGTCAGGCGGGCTGTGATGAGAGCGACGTTCTACAAAGGACATGCTATATGATGATGATGAATCGTAACAAGCTAAACGAGCAAATTACCACCCTCTTAAAAAAAAAATGACATACCCGAGGGCGCAATAGCCATATTCTGTCTCTGTTTCTTCATAGACCACCGGGGACAACACGCATATAGGCAATACAGCTTGATCACTTATTACGCGGACTTAACTTACGCGGATTCAGTTTTACGCGGTTGTTTGGCCAAAGGGGAAGTACAATTGTTGAAAAGCTTTCTTTGTAAATAATTCTAATTACTTATAAGAATTTAAAAAAAAAAATACGTACACAATTATTTATTACAATCCTATTTATGGAAATAAAATGTAAAATAAAACCAAATTATAAATAGACTATACAGAAATATTAATTAAAATGTTATTAAAACACATTGTTGAGTTGGTAACTAGGCAAGAGTTGCTTTCATGTATCCAGTATTTAATGCTTGTCCTGCACATGTTGTCAAGTTGCCTTATTGGCGTTACGTTGTTGCGCGGGTGATGGAAGAACGAAACGATAAGCTCTGAAGCTTACAGAAAGACCCATGTGGGTGTTTCAATGTATCATTGTTTTATTAAATTTATTGAGTAGATCTTAGCTTTGTGTTTTCTGTGTCTATGTTGCCTTCCAGCTCCTTTTCGACTAGGGAAGGGTATAAAGTGTTCCTTGTTAATGAAGTAATCCAGATCAGCGAATCTTGCAGCTTCAGTTAGCGTACATTCACTGTACTTTTACCACTTTTCTGATTGCCCTTTAAATTCTAAAAAAAAAAAAAAAAAAAAAAAAAAAAAAAAAAAAAAACAAACAAACAAACAAACAACAAAAAACTATTATTGTAAACAATGGCCCTAAACGCAAAGAAGGAGTCGCTAAATTTTACAAAATATTTAGTGAAACAAAAATGTCACAGCTTTTATTCGAAATAATGAGTAATCGAGGGGTTTAGTGTTACCACACTATTTTGATTATACGTGCATTATGACTTTACGTCATATACTCAGAACCTAACCACCGCGTAAGATGCAATCGAACTATTTTTTTAAAATGATTCTAGAATATAAATATAATGAGAATAGCACAGTCTGTATGGAGAGCCCAGAATTGTAAACTAGAAGGAGCCCCGGATTGTAAACTAGAGAGAGAGAGAGAGAGAGAGAGAGAGAGAGAGAGAGAGAGAGAGAGAGAGAGAGAGAGAGAGAGAGAGAGAGAGAGAGAGAGAGAGAGAGAGAGAGAGAACTAACCAGCGAGAGAAACACGCACCAGTTGGAAGCAGAAACTGTTACCAAAAGAGATACACAAGGACTCTAAAAGTTGAAGGAGAAGAAGAAGAAGAAGAAGTAGAAGAAGAAGTAGAAGAAGTAGAAGACGCAGAAGAAGAAGAAGAAGAAGAAGACCATATTGCAGAAAAAGATACAGAAGAAGACACTTAGATTATAATATCATCATCATCATTTCCCTATTCCACCTTATGAAGGGTGGAGCCACCAGTGAAACTGTTGCTCGTGCAGGAAGCCTGCAAAAAAGCATTTTCGTGCTTTAGCAGTGGTGGTTTCTGTAGTAGGTGTTTACACGATGATGTTGACAGCCACATGCACTTCACATTAGTCGCCTTGTACGAATTGTCTTAGGGATAAGTTGTTATATTCTGTATTTGTTTCATCAGAGATGCACGTGGACTGCACAGAGCAGATTATAGTTCTTACTTACTTAGTTGTTCCTCTTCTGCCGTGAAGTGTAGAGGTTTGGAAGAGAGCGCTATGATAGGAAACTCTTTACATAGCGATACAACAGGAAGCAGTCTGATCATCAGAATTAGTCCCCCCGTCCGACAAGTGTTTGGGCCCTACATACTCCTTTACACTCTAAGGGGGGCGGGCCCACTTGGGTCATGACTCCCAAGCGTCTCAGCCTCCTATTGTCTTGTATCGAAAATGAACCCATTTCACTTATGGTAGCAACCTTAATCCACAACTCCGCCAGCCGTGGAGGCAATTGTGAAAGTAACAAAGAGAAGACAAATTATTCCGTTCGCTCCGTAGCACATCACAACTACGGACACACACTGAGTCACCTGCGCGAAGCCGACGAGACATGACACTGCGCGCTCGCCACTGAAGTTCTTCCTGACACCCCTTATATACCTGTCATAAAAAGTAAGGGATATTGAATTTAAAAGTTATCCAAAGACAATATATTTCACATTAATTCATTTATTTCTTCGTACAAGTAAACTTGAGCATCATAACAAGACATTTGCGGTATAAGAAGTGTTATGGCTTTACTCACATGATTTTAGTCGCACTGGCAACCAAGGCGGGGTAGGTACTTCATTTTCACAAAAATATTCCAATATTTCTAAAAACATGTAGGGCCCCCATTTGCCGCTAAACATGCATTGCAACGACGTCTCATACTGCAAATAAGCCTTCTGATGTTGTCTTGAGGAATTCTCTGCCACTCCTGCTGAAGGGCCTGGGCTAACTGCTGAAGAGTCTGTGGAGCGGCTGGACGTTGTTGGACGCGTCTATTCAGGAGGTCCCACAAATGCTCAATAGGAGACAGGTCGGGGGACATCGGCGGCCACGGTAACGTTCGGATATGCTGCATCTGAAGGTGATCTTGGACGACGCGAGCACGGTGAGGATGTGCATTGTCATCCTGGAAGATAAAATCTGGTCCGTGCCGTTGAGCAAATGGCACAACGATAGGTTCGATGATGTTGTCACGGTAGTAGAGCCCTGTGATATTGACCTGGCATATGTGAAGGTCGGTCCTGTCATTCATACAGATGCCTGCCCACACCATTACACTGCCACCTCCATAACGGTTGTGTGCAACAGTTGCAGGAGGGTGGTAACGCTTACCTCGCCGTCGCCAGACACGTATTCGACGATCATGAAAATCCAAAACGAAACGGGACTCATCAGAAAACATCACTGATGCCCACTGTTGATTGGTCCACCGATGATGACGTTGGCACCAATCCATTCTTGCTCGCCTGTGTTGTGGTGACATGGGCAAAGCTACAAACGGTCTGCGTGAGGCCAGTTGCACTTGGTGCAAACGGTTTCGTACTGTCTGAGTTGAGACCCGGATCCCAGTGGTCTGTTGAAGGTGTTGCTGAAGTTGAGTAGCATTTAGAGTCCGAGTTCTGAGGGCCTGAGTAACAAGAAGTTGATCTTGGCGGCGTGTAGTGACCCTTGGGCGGCCAATCCGAGGCATATCAGCCACTGTGCGGAAATTTCGATACCTGTTCCACAGTCTGCTGACAACTGACTGTGAAACATTGAGGTTCCGAGCAACATCCACTTGCCGACTTCCGGTTTGCAGCATGCCTATGCCTATCCATCTCTGCAGTTCTGTCAAACGTTCCATGACGAAGAAAAGAAATGTTATCTGTTGCAGAGTCTTTTTATACCTGTCCATGGTGAGTAGTGTTCATCAAACCCGAGATACACGCATTTTTGTGAAAAAGAATAATGTGTGAACTTTACGGATGGGCCCCACCTCTGTTCTTGGGACTGGCTTACTCATCACGAGTCACCAGGTCAACATGATATTGCACGTGAGAGTGGAGAAGAGCGTGCTCGATATTTCCATACATCCATTAAATTACGAAATCCACTCTTTTGTAAAATAATACATACCATCTTAAAATATCCCCTACTTTTTGTGACAGGTATATAGTATACATCGCCTGTCGCCTCTCAGCCACAGCCCTTTCACTAGTACGCCTAAAAACTCAGCGTATTGTGGACTTAGAAAAATTCCTGGTGTTTTCTGTACCGCAGCGTTTATTGTCACGATTTCCATTGTCCATTGCGGTTGTTCCACAGCCAGCCCGACTGCCTTTTCGGCAGTTTCACTAAGCCTCTTCAGTGCCCTTGTTCTCGACTGTCTCTTCAGCCCCCACAGTTTCAATAGATCATACACTGATGCAGCCACAAGCCCTCTTGCGCCCATTTCAACAGCCATGACCCTTGCAGTGAACCCATCGTGTCTCAGATCCGCGACCAGATCACTATACTTGGCCGCTTTGAATGAATGTTGCTCGTCTAATCTGGATTCAAATGGCACGGTCAGTTCAATCAGTATGACCTGAAGCGTTGCTGAAGAATGAAGCACTATATCCGGCCGTCTCCGCGATTTTCTGATACTCTCTGGATATGCCCTCGTCCAGGTAGGTCTACCGCCATCTCCCAGTCGTGTGCACAGTCAAGAAGAGATGGTAAACTGCTACCAGGTTTACTCAGTTTGGGGTGTGCTGGCTTTCCTGCCCTCAGAAAGTATGTATTTGCGGTGCTCGGCCCAGGTTTGCTATTCGCCTTCATCCTTGCCAGATCTATTGTCGCAGCAAGCTCATTTAGCACTTTGTTATGGCGCCAAGTGTATCGCCCTTGCCCTAATGACACCTTACACGATGAGAGCACGTGTTCAAGTGTCTGCCTCCCCTGGCACAGGGGGCACTGCTCATCATCCGACTTTCCCATGTCACAAGGTTGGTGGCCGACGGCAGCAGGTCATACATTGATCTAACAACGAAGCTGAGCCTAAGAGGTGCCATATGCCATATATCATTCCATGTCAAGGACCTCTGCAGGGCTCCTTCCTATGTAGTAAATTGGCCTTGTTGAACCTACTGCACTGCTTTTTGCAACCTCTTATCATTCTCAGCTCCTCGTATCTCCTGAACTACCATGTCTCTGCGCTCCCTGCTTGATGCCTTGGACCACCAGCGGATGTCTCCATGACCAAATCCCCGTCTATTTGTTTGTGTGTATCCGATTACCTCCCTCAGTTTGAGTGACTCTTGGGCAGCATCAACAGCTTCTTCCACTCTCCACTTCCTTCCCGTTTTCAGTGTGGGCTGAATGGACTTAACCACGTCATCAGATGACTCGCGTAGCATCATTGCAAGTCTTGCCTTTCCAACTTTGTACTCTTCAACAACTGATTTGAAAGGAAGCAGAAGTTTTGACTTTTTGCAGTAGGTACCCTTAGCCACTTTCTCATGAACTTGTTGACCTTCTGCTCTATAGCTTCCACTGTACTTGTGCTTATTTCATAAATAAGCAGTGGCCACAGCAACTTCGGTATCAACATGAACTGGAGGCACCACAGTTTGAACTTTACCAGGAGTCTGCTTTGGTCTATGATCTGTAGCCCTCTGTCTGCCATTTCTATTGTCTGTTGCACTGCCTTCGAGCTATTCTATCGGCTTTCTTCTTCCTGGCCATGGTTCCGTTCTGGTCATCGATCCTTCAGAGATTGTCTAATGTTGTCCTCCCAGTGGACTATGGGTCGTCCTGTGTCGTGAAACATTCTAAATCCACATATATAAATTAAAAGGTAAATGTAAAGCCTAACACATAAATTCAATAAAAGGAAAGAGAAATGGAAAAAGTACAGTGCTGTCACAATGGCGTACAAAAATCCCCCTTGTTTTCTACTTCGTCTGCAAATTGTAACGTTTCACGTTGATAGTAAAGCCTACTGCATCACTACACGCTTTCTACAATAAAACGTGTACTGCATTTCTAAGAAAACCTTGAGATACGCAAGCTGATTAATGACCTAAATTAATACTAGCATTAATTACACTACGTTAACATAAACGGAAGGACAGATGGAATTAGGATAGAGAGAGGGAGGGCTGAAAGCAGGAACGCATGCAACCCTTACACGCGTCTCGCGATATACAATTAATGCCACCCTCCCCAAGCGAAAGGCCAGAAGCAATACTTTTTTCAAATGGACAGTGATAAAAAACACTACCCATACGAGAGTTAGGTTTAAAAACCTGAAAAACCATTATTAGGAAACATGACATTATACTGGTTTACGTTTGAAAGCCTGACAGTACCCAGACACCACATCGTATCGAAGTGAACAGGAGGTAGAAGAAAATGCACATTTTGAACGCAGCCACCTAGCTCCCTTAAATTTATATAATTGGGTTCCTTAGGACTTGCTGGCAAAGAATATGTTAAACGTTACGCAAATAGTCTAGGAATTAACAAATTATAGCCAAAATAAAATGGTGGTGCTGTCAGACAACACCAAAATCAGAATTGCGCAGTGGCAGGTTTTGAAACCACCATTTTACGGGAAATGGGCCACCATGTAAAATCCTATTTGATTGGATAGAAGTAAATGTAAGGCTAAACACGATTAGTCGGGCTACAAATACTAATTCTTTGTTGTTAGGGAAACGTGAGTAGGAGTACTTTTTTTTGAAAAGCTGTGTAAACATGGCCCGATTGGTTAGACCCGCCAATATAGGCAATTAGGAGCGTCAGTTCAGTGCCACATGTTAAAATAAACTTACTAAGAAACAGTGCGTTGAGAGCCAGATCATATTTTTCGAAATAAAAGTCTGGGACAGAGGCAGATCGGAATTTGTGCTATTATTCATCGCCAGTCAACGTATCTGTGTATTATTTCCGTGAATTGTGGGACTGTGGTCCTAGTTATTGAAGCAGCACCTGGTCTGAGTTTTGCTGAATCCAGAGGCTGACAGCATACTCCTTGGTCCAGATAGCGACCAGTGAGGTGTCTCCAGAACACAGGAAGCAATCGAGCAGAGGAGTCTTTTCCTGCCGCCATCACGAAAGATAAGCTTCTGTGGCCAGAGTAGCTCAACATTATGTGCCCCCTCAAAAATTGACATTTTGTTAACCACAGAGGGACAATTAATTGGTTCAAATGACAGGAACTGAGAAAGTTTCCCAATACTGTTTCCCCGATAATCAAACACTTGAAGTCATGATGAAAAACAACAACCAAGCTTGAACAAAACCAGTATTACCTCATATTACTACTGCACAAATTACACACATAGAATAATAATAATAAACTCTGTCAATACAAAGTTCATATATATAAACTGTGTAAATAATACTTGTAATTACATTTGATTGTGATTCCTGGTTCACTGTGTAGTTGAATCAGGATATCCATTATTGACAAGAATTAATACATATATTTTTAAACTTAAACACTTGACTCATTTAAGATAGTCTTATAGAGTGTTATATGTGTGTGAGTGTCACAGTGTTGTAAAGTGTTGTGGAATAAATTAAATTGTTTATCTGTCTGTTGTTGTTGTGACTTACACTTCATCATTTTCTATACCCTAGACATTCAACGTAGTCATCACAATATTCCAGAATAATTCTGACTGAGGTATAAATGTGGTAGCAAGTAAGGTTATCTGTAATACACCACACTTATTAGATACAGATACCTTCACAGCTGATCTCAGTCAGTACACTAAGTCCCCTATAAATATTTATAACATCCCACTTTACCACATATATTGGGGTCCTGTTCGGGATTTTGAATCTTTCCCTATTATAAATATTGGGGGTAATTCACTTCAGGGAATAATAAAAAAGCCGAAGAAAAAAGATTAGCTGCAGAAAGGGAAGACGAGAGATTAGCTGCAGAAAGGGAAGCCGAGGAAAGAAGACAGGCTGCAGAGAGGGAAGCAGAAAAGGAGGAGAAGAGATTACAAAGGGAACATGAGTTACGACTAAGGGAGTTTGAGTTTCAAGGCCATGCTCCTGAAAATGGTGCCAGTCCCTTTACCTCCGATGCTAATGCTAGTCAGGGAGCCTCAACCTCAGCTATGAATTTTCGTTTAGATCATTTTGTTGAGAAAGACGATGATATTGAGAGCTAACTAAATAGATATGAACTATTAGCTACCACGTATGGGTTAGAGAGAGAAAAGTGGAGCTTAAAGTTATCTCAAGGGCTTCGTGGGGCAGCTTATGAAGTTTTTGCCAAAATGAGCAGAGGTGATCAAGAAAATTATGACATGCTAAAGCAGGCTCTTTTGTTAAGATATGAAAAGAATGCAGAATTCTATAGGAAAAAATTTAGGAATGCTAAACTACTGTCAGGTGAAACCTATCACCAGTTCTCTGCACGGTTAGAGACATACTTGGAGAAATGGACTTCTCTGGGGGAAAACCCAAGATCTTAAGGAAATGGTCCTTATAGAACAATTAAGAGAGTCCATGGCTCCAGACCTGAGAAAGTTTCTCATGGAACAAGGTGCAGAGAGGCTGGGTGAGTTGCTAAATGTTGCTGAAAGGTATCAAGCAGCTCAAGCAGAGGTATCAGGTAATAAAAAGAAACAGGTAGATAATTTTAGGGCACCACAGAACTTTAATAAATTTGATCCTAGAGATCAAAACAAAGGTAAGCACCAGTTTGATAGGCCACGGTCATCATCATGTGACGTATTCTTTCCAGAACGTTGTCTCCATTACAGCTGCTCTGAACGCATCACGATTCTGGGCAAGTCGACCTGCATCAGCCAAAGACAAGTTCAGACTCTCTGTGATGTCCTGGGTCCACCGTCGTCTAGGTCGACCCCTTCCCCTTTTTCCAGGGACCATGCCTTCCATCACTGTTTTTTCCAGACTATTATGTCTTTTTATATGACCGAAAAATTTCAGCTTCCTTATTGCGATGGTATTTAGGAGCCAATGTTCCTGTACGTTTAGTGAGTGCAGTACTTCTCTGTTGGTCTTTTTTCTGTCCAGGGTATTCTCAACATCCTTCTGTAGCATTTCATTTCGAATGATGTAATCTTTTTTGCAACTGTTTTATTGAGTGTCCAAGTCTCGCAGCCGTATGTTGCTACTGGGAATATACATGCTCTGATCAGTTGTAACTTTCTTTCTTTGCTTGTGCCTTGCCATAGGTTTTAGGCCACGGTATGACAATAAAAATAAAACCCCACAATTCGATGAAAGGAAATATGATGAAAGAAAATCTTTCAACCAAGGAAAGAGGTGGTGTAAAAATTGTAAGATGAACAATCATGACACTGACCATTGCAGAAGGAACCCTATAGTTATGGCCACCCTTCAGGTCAGGTCGACCTCAAGAAAGGAGGAGGATATTCTGATAGATACCACTCCAGATGAGATGAGGAAGGCACAGGCTGGGGATAAGACCCTCAAGCCTTGTTTCAGGAAATTGTCAACTTGTCATACAACTCCAGGCAAGGGAGATTTTTACATGAAAAACAAGTTGATTTACAGGAAGGCTGGAACTAGATCCAATGGTCACGGACAGTTGGTTCTTCCAAAGGCATATAGGGCAGAATTAATAAGGAGCTGATAAGGGTGGAATTAGGATGCCGTCAAATTACCACCTCTATCGACACCAGGTATTACAATGCAAGATGTGGGTGTCTTATCTGGTTTAGATTGTTGCGGTGTGTGTGTTGCAGTAGAACAGTTCAGGGTACACCACAGGCAACATGACGTGTAGAGTCATAAAAATGGTAACTTCGCTTTAGGTTTATACCATTTATTGCACGCCACAAAACAGTCATGATACTTATGTTATCATCAGCATAGTATAACGAATGCAGCATTCAAACTCATGTTAACTGACAGTCATGTAGGAGTCAATACTCAATAGTTGTATGGAAAACAAATATCATAGCGAAGCTTGATAAATAATACATATATCTTCTGCAACCGTGGTCAGCTGCAGATCCTTAATGTTCATAGACAATAATAATTATTCCTTCCTGATGCTAGCAGATCAGATGTATACAATACGTCCGTTTACTGTCTGCACGTGAGTAGCATACATGGATTACAGGTCAGCTCGACCTTTATAACCTTCCTAAGTCTAACCATCTGACTTGGACGTGATCTCTGATATAACGAATCCTGGAACACAGACAATAGTCTTGTTGGTCTAGAGCGACCCATAGATATATAACTAGTTCAGGTATAAAGATACCGGTGACTTAATCCTAGTCAAAGTACCTCTCCATTTTGAATCACACAGGCGAGCAAAAAGGCGACAAAATGACGAACCTCTAGATGATAGCCTAAAGTTCGATACAAGAGGAATTACCCGATATTTCGGGTTCTGTCCCTTTGACCATAAAATATATATAACATGCATTTCAGTCAAATAATGATCATACATACGAAAAACGATCATACAAAGACTTTGGAAAAAGTAATTATTTGTGCGTAACATTACCGCACCCTCCCGGGAAAAAAAAATGAAACATTTTTTTTTAAAAATCCTGGAGCCGGAAAAATCTAGGCTCCTAACGCACGTATGATGCGCGGATATACCTAACAAAATAGCTCAACACTTGGAGCGAAACTGAGATCATATCCCAGGTCCTTAGAGAAAAATTTATCTAAGTATACGCGTATATATCCCAGGAAGGTGCCACCAACACAAACCACAATGCTGGCAACATCATAATAAAAGTCAAATTATTCTCATACCAATATATGAAATCAAATATATTATTATGATATCATACAATGTGTTGCAAATAGCGGTGTAATATATTAATATACCGCACTATTTTATTACATTATGTAATGCATCAGTAACTAATAAGTAATACATGTGTTGATCTTCGTTGACATAAAATATTCAATAGAAGAAGATGTGGACATCATCCGCTCCCAATCTAGTACAGGACTTGATATACTCAAAGTTCCACAATGGACACAATCTCGCATCTTCAATGATGTGCTGCGAAAATATCAATAACACAAATCTTAAAGACAACTGGTAAATCTCTCAATACAATCCTGAAAATAATTTATTTAAATGTGGCCGAGTGATCTTTTGGCCCGTATATCACTAACTAAGCCTTCTTAGATAATTACATGGTACAATGTTATAAATTCCCCCTCAAAAAAGTGAGAAAAAAAAATCTACTAACATGTCATTATAACATTGGACTGTATATCAGGAAATATATATATGACAGAAGAATCATGTGGAATCGTGTGGGCATCTGGACAGAATGTCCGCCATTACATTATCCGAACCACGGATAGCTCGAACCGAGAAATGAAATGGTTGAAGAGCTATGGCATAACGAGTGGATCTCGAGCTCTTCAAGTTTTTGCTCTGAATAGCAGTAAGCGCTTTCTGGTCGGTTTCCACAATGAAATGTGCGCCTAGAAGAAATCTTTGTAACTTCAGAATAGACCATACCATAGCCAATAACTCACGGTCTAAAACCGAGTAATTCTTTTCTGCAGCATTTAATTTCCTAGAGATATACATCACCGGATGCAGAGTATCAGAATACTCCTGCATTAGTGCTGCCCCAATCCCAGTTGACGAGGCGTCACTTCGAAGAACAAAAGTCTTCTCAATAGTAGGTAACCTAAGAATAGGTGGAGATGAAAATAGGTCTTTAACCTGGTCCAATGAGGATTGACATTCTTTTGACCAGCGGATCAAATTAGGCGACCCTTTCTTCAATAAAGTAGAAAGCGGTGCCATAATGGAGGACAGATTCGGAATGAATCGTCCGTAGAATTGGATCAAACCTAATAGACTCCTTACTTGTTTCTTTGTCTTAGGGACCGAAATGTTAAGTATTTTTGAAACATTGTGGTCCTCTGTCTTTAAAAGACCATGACCAACACGATGACCTAGGAAAGAAATCTCACTAAATCCTATAAAGGCTTTAGAGGGTTTTGCAGTCAAGTTATACTCGCGAAGAGTAGACAGTAATTCGTATAAACCCAAATAGTGATCTTCCCAGGAATCACTGAATAGACAGATATCATCTAGATATGCTATGACATCTGTACGATATGCGAGAATTCGCCGCATCATGCGTACGAATGTAGCAGGGGCGTTCATAAGACCAAAAGGCATGAAATTCCATTGGAATAAACCCCTAGGTGTAGAAAAAGCTGTAAAAGGTTTGGCACGTTCAGTTAGCGGGACTTGCCAATAACCTTTAGACAAATCTAGTTTGGTAAAGAATCTAGAATTAGAAAGTTTATTGAGTAGCTCTTCTAATGAAGGCATAGGTTCAGCGTCGAACTTCGTAACTTGGTTCAATTTGCGATAATCTACGCAAATGCGAATGTTATTATCCTTCTTTCGAACAATAACCATAGACGAAGAGTATGCTGAAGTGGATGGTTCAATGATTTCCAAACGTATCATTTCATCCAATTCTTTTTCGACTTGAGACTGGAAATGGATAGGTATTGGATAGGGTCTGACTCTGATAGGATTATGATCAGTTAGCACAATGTCATGTTCAATGACATGTGTGTGTCCCGGGATGTCTGTAAGAACATCCTGAAATGTTTGCAACATCGAAGAAACTTGTCGATGTTCCTCAGCGGAAAGATTTGGAGAAACGGTCACGTTTTTCCAAGATTCCGTAGAATAAAGTGGGACCATAGAAAGAGGAAGATTGACATCAGAAAAAGTAGTTTCCTCATCCTGTATAACTGACAGCGATGAGTATTGACCATGAGGTACTTGAGAATTGTCCGTTGCCTGGAAAATAGGCTGCAAATAGTCTGGTCTTTCATGAAATTCCGTGAGCATATTTATGTGGAAAGTTTTATGCTTTCCATCAATATCGACAACATAGTCGACATCAGAAATTTTGGAGACTATTGCATATGGACCTTTCCATGCAATTAGAAGTCTGTTCTCCCTTGAAGGAAGTAGAACGAGAGCTTTGTCACCTGGACAAAGTGGTCGTAGACATCTATTCTTATTCGCAAACTGCCTTGCCTTTTCTTTAGCAAATTCGGAAGACGAAGTTGCTAGTCTGCATGCCTCAATGATTTTTTTCCTAAGAGCAATGACGTACTCATAAGAAGACTGAGTCTCATCGCTAATATTATCGGCAGTGATTAGATCGTGAAGTAAAGACATAGGGCCGCGCGGTTGCGCGCCAAAGACAAGTTCAAAAGGGGAAAACCCCGTATGTTCATTGGGGACCTCTCTATACGCAAAGAGAGCCGCGGGTAAGACCCTGTCCCAATCCTGAGGATGATCCTCAGTTATTTTACCCAGTAAAGTTTTTAGAGTCCTATTTAAACGTTCGACCAACCCATTAGACATTGGGTGATAGATACTGCTGAGAGACCTTTTTATATGTAGCATAGACATTACCTGTGACATAGTGTCTGATATAAGTTGAGTGCCATGGTCTGACAATATTTCTCCGGGAAAACCCAAGCGAGAAAATATCAGCCAAAGAGCGTCTGCGATATCAGCAGTTGAGATGCTCTTGAGAGGTATTGCCTCTGGCCAACGTGTGCACATATCGACACATGTAAGAATAAATTGATGCCCTCTAGCCGACTTAATTCTAAAAGGACCGATAATATCTATTGCCATTTTTTGAAAAGGGCGAATTGGAATGTCAGCAGCCTGAATAGGCGCAGCATGTCGTGGTCCTTTAGATTTGACCTCCTGACATACTTTGCAAGAGCGACAGTACATTCGTATGTCCTTGCTCACAAATGGCCAAAAGAAAGCCGCAAGAACTCTCGACTTTGTACGGGAAAAACCCATATGTCCAGCACATTGCGAGTCATGAGCATGTTGCAATATTTGCACCCTCATGCTCTTAGGCACAAGAATTTGTGAATGAGTGGATGTAGTCGAGTCTTGTACCATACGTACAAGTACGCCGTTCTTCATAGAAATCCAAGATTTTCTATTAGTATTTTGATTAGGATCACCTTTTTTTTGCTAGAATGAAGAATTTTTGTAACGACGGATCTTCTTCTTGCAATTTGATAAATGAGTCACGTGTAATAGTCAAGTGACTATTTTGTTCATTTACTTCATCATTATTAGTTAATGAAGTTTGAGGTGGATCCAGAGCATGTGCTCTTGTGACCACCGTATTGGTAGCTTCAATGTTTTGCTCTTCCCAAACAGCAATCTGCTGTGGGGTACATTCCCTAACTCCGTGAATACGACCAATAATAAGGTCCGCAATAGGGTTTGGAAGTAGACACGCGTGGACCTCTCCCGTGAAGAAAGGAGTAGCAATATGTATTATGGCAGTAGGATATTTTTCCAACGTGCCACCAAATGTGACACATTTGATGACCTTTCCTGTAGCACAGGATGGATCTACAAGAGATTGCCTAACCCCGACAGTAGTACATCCAGAATCAAACAACACCGAGACTGGATTACTATTTACAAGCCCCTTATGTAATATAAGAGAACCTCTCCCATCATGAGCAACATTAGCAGGAAGAGCGGGCAAAGGATGACCACAGCTTAGAGTACTAATGGTTTTCGGATCAAATAAAGTACTGCATTGGATACATTTATTTGCCCTACCAAAGTCAAAAGATGAGCATCCGATAGCATTATGGTCTTTATCATTATTAACCTGTTTATCTGCTCCCTGAGATTCTTGTTGAACAGAGTTTGTCTGTTGATATCTTTTTCTCTTTTGTTGCGATCTACCGCGACCATTATTGCCTCTGCAATTATCATTAAAGTCCCTACTGTAATTTTTATCCTGGTTTGAGTTCCAGTTTCCATAACTGTCATTACCATCTCTATGCTGTTGAGAACCTCTATTATCTTGGTATTGAGGTCTCTGCAAAAAATATTTTCCTCTATACCGATTACCTTTATGAAAAATTTCTAAAGTTACCGGGAATAGAATACCGTGTAATATTAGGTTGTCTCCAGTTCTGGGAAGAAGAATCTCCCTGAAATTGATTACCCTGGTTCTGGGCATAATTACGGTTACTCTTTTTATTGAAATTTTGCTGGCTACCCTGAAATCTACGCATAAAATTCGGGCCATAAGGTGCTGCCGAAGCAACTGGCAGACCTTCTTTTACCTTAGAGTTGCTAACGGTTATGTGAGGATGTGCAGTAACATACTGGCTACAGTATTCTTCCATTTCTTTTATATTTTTAGGCTTACGCTCATGAAGAAAAGAAAGAAAAGCTTCATTAACAGAAGACATAACCTTGTCTCTAAGAAGTAAGTCCATGAGGGCTTCAAATGTACTTTCTGTCTTAGAAAGCTCAACCCATCGTAAAAAAGTAAGACGTATGCCTGAGATGAATTCTGAGAATTCAACTCCAGTTTCTGGTAACATGTTTTTAAATTTAAGACGATATCCGTCTTCGTTAAGTTGGTACTTCTTTAACAATGCCGCCCTGACAACCTCATAGTTGTTCTTGTCAGGCACATCTACCATACCCAACAAAGTCAAAGCATCACCTCTAAGTATCTTGGACAGATGATAAACATATAATGTTTTATCTATATTATGCACCTTACATGCACTTTCAAATCTATCTAGATAAAATGTTATATCATCAATTGAAGCATTGAATGCTGGTAAATTAAGCTTGAAATCAACAGCATTAGACTTATTAGCAGATGATACCTTATTAGCATCATTAGCATTACTAGATAACTTCAACTTTTCTAACTCCAAAGCTAAGAGTTTTTCTTCATGTTCCATTTTTGCTTTTCTCTCATCAGCTTCTCTTTGTAACCTTCTTTCTTCAGCCTCAGCCTGTTTTTCTAATCTTTTATTTTCAGCCTCTATTTCAAGTCTCTTATTTTCAACCTCAGCCTGAAGTCTCTTCTCCTGAGATTCTGCTTCTCTTTTTTGTTTTTCCATTTCCATTTGTAATCTCTTTTCATCTACCTGCATCTGCAGTTTCTTTTGTTCTATTTCAGCATCTATTTTCTTTTGTTCCAACTTTAATGCCTTATCATATTGAGTAGTTGCAAATTCTTCCAACTTATCACCTGCCTTCCCAAGGGCTTTACCCTGCTCAATAAAGTACTCAAATGTAGACATGATGTCTAAAATGTGAGTACAGAACCTGAAATAATTAATTATCTTATTTCAATCTTAATAGCAACAAGACTTAATAAAGTGCTTGTATAATTACTATGTTTACTCCAATCTCTGTGGGAAACAAGACTTGACACCAATTTGTATTATCAGTTGTACAATAATATCACAAGTCACCTCTTAATTATCAGTGCACTACCCAAATCAGTGCATAACCATCAGTTATTCATCATAAATGCACTACAATAGTGCATAAGGAAAAAACCACCAGCTAGTTATGATAAGTGCACTATAGATCAATAGTGCATGAGCATATATGTAACAATAGTGAAAGCTAACTATACAAGAACTATGCAAACAATAACAAGACAATGTAAACAATAACAAAGTCACCAACAATGTAAACAAAACAAAGATCAAAGTCAATGTAAACAATAACAAAGATCAGAGTCAATGTAAACAATAACAAAGATCAACGTCAATGTAAACAATAACAAAGATCAGAGTCAATGTAAACAATAACAAAGATCAAACAATACGAAAACATTCGCATAAGTCAAATAAATAAACAGCGAAACTAAAAAGAATATGATGACAGAATGCGAAGATATGACAAACAAATGACGCTACAGTGTATACACAAAAATTTACGTGAAGAACTGAATAATAGAAAAGAGGAGACCTACAAATACAAACAATTGAAATCGAAACTAAAAAACAGAAAGAAAGAGAGAAACAAAAAAAATATACAAAAAACGAAAATAAAGCACAACTCGTCACAACTAAACAGATATAGCAACGATTGTCGCTAGCAAATTTCACAGTAGGAAATTCGCACAGTCCCTAACGAAAACGCTAACAGTAGAACCTCTGTGACGTGGTATCATCTACTGAAAGACACCGCCCAACCGAGAAAACCCGCAGAAATATAAACATATAAATACAAATCCAAATAACATATAACATGTAAACATATAAAGAGTGCGAAAAATGTGATAGACAGAAGGCTCAGTTAGAACATAAGGGCACAGTTCACAAACAAAACAGGCCACTTAACTTCTATGTATCCACAACGTCAGCACAGTTCAGAACAGGATGTGATCAGCATTCTTAGGACAATGATCCAACGTTGATCCATATCTGCTCTCGTAAACTGCCATGACGAAGGAAATGAGCTTCTAACAGGAAACAGCTTCTGACAGGAAACAGCTTCTGAACTTGACCTTCTGAATCTGCAACAGTAATTCTGAGACCGGAACAGTTGTTACGGCACTTGTCCTTCTTCTCAACAGATCAGGAAATCCATTCGCTCGGTACTTGTCCTTCTATTTGTAGACAAACTTCAATACCGCCGAGCAGCGCCGGGTAGTTTCAAAATATCAACAACTGTCAGTACTGCTGCGTCTTTCAAAAAACATTTCATCAAAGGTGATGAATAGCAACTGCAATGTTGTCTTGTAGTCTGCTGATGATGTCTGGGTTTGTTGACCCCCTTGAGAGTTGGTACCAGAATAAACAACTATTGGCCACCATGAATTGATAAGGGTGGAATTAGGATGCCGTCAAATTACCACCTCTATCGACACCAGGTATTACAATGCAAGATGTGGGTGTCTTATCTGGTTTAGATTGTTGCGGTGTGTGTGTTGCAGTAGAACAGTTCAGGGTACACCACAGGCAACATGACGTGTAGAGTCATAAAAATGGTAACTTCGCTTTAGGTTTATACCATTTATTGCACGCCACAAAACAGTCATGATACTTATGTTATCATCAGCATAGTATAACGAATGCAGCATTCAAACTCATGTTAACTGACAGTCATGTAGGAGTCAATACTCAATAGTTGTATGGAAAACAAATATCATAGCGAAGCTTGATAAATAATACATATATCTTCTGCAACCGTGGTCAGCTGCAGATCCTTAATGTTCATAGACAATAATAATTATTCCTTCCTGATGCTAGCAGATCAGATGTATACAATACGTCCGTTTACTGTCTGCACGTGAGTAGCATACATGGATTACAGGTCAGCTCGACCTTTATAACCTTCCTAAGTCTAACCATCTGACTTGGACGTGATCTCTGATATAACGAATCCTGGAACACAGACAATAGTCTTGTTGGTCTAGAGCGACCCATAGATATATAACTAGTTCAGGTATAAAGATACCGGTGACTTAATCCTAGTCAAAGTACCTCTCCATTTTGAATCACACAGGCGAGCAAAAAGGCGACAAAATGACGAACCTCTAGATGATAGCCTAAAGTTCGATACAAGAGGAATTACCTTATTTCGGAAAAATCAACCATGAACATATGCCTCCAGGCAGGCTTGAATAATACTGGGAAATAGTCTAGTTAGCTAACTAACTCACAAAGACAATGTATTTCCCTCAGAGAATCACAAGACGCAGTCGCGTCCGCTCGTTAATCAGTCCATTTCTCAACTCCCCGACCTGGGCGGAACAACAAACCAAAACCAAGTCGAGACATGCGCAGAACGACAATCTCTGAGTCGCTGTTCACAATAAGACGATTCTAAGAACATTCGAGATAAAAGTCTTACACAGTCGCGCCTTTTATGGACATGAACAGAAGCGTTAAGAAAGGTTTCAAACATCTACAACAGTTGACTGATACTACCAAATAAGGAGATATGGTCACGCTTCGTTCAAGACATTATAGACCGAACGTGTCTCTATACAAGAGGAGGTAAACTCATAAAAATAGCAGTATCGATATTTCGGGTTCTGTCCCTTTGACCATAAAATATATATAACATGCATTTCAGTCAAATAATGATCATACATACGAAAAACGATCATACAAAGACTTTGGAAAAAAGTAATTATTTGTGCGTAACAGGAGCCTACATGTGAAACAAGATGGGGACCATGAGAAGATAGGTACCATCATCCAAAAGGTGGCTCACAATTATTATTGGCCGAAGGCAAGGTGGGACATTGAGAATTTTGTAGAAAGGTGTAGCATAGCACATGAGGGAACACCCACAAGTGGGAACATTGATCAGGATCTGGACACGCCACGGGGCAAACTTAGGCCTGACAATATAAAGAAAAATAAATTTGATAAAGTGGACCAAATGGAATGGGAAGCCCCTTTTCACGGACAAGCTTCAATTAACTGTTTTACAATGGCCACTATGCAGAGAGGGCAAAAGGATGTCTTACCCCAGGATAAGCCGAAAATCCCTCAATCGGACTTAAACAAACTGGAGGAAGAAGATGTAGAGAGGAAATCTCTCATCCAGAATTTTAAGTGGGGAGAAAGCCCCAAGAGAAGAATTGGTAGCGGTCGTTTTGTGCATGATAATTCTGGGAAGAAAAATCATCACTATAGAGCTTCGAGTGGAAGAGACCATACCGGTGCATGGACAAATAGGTCCACAAAATTAAAGGTCCATATGTAACGCTGTTAAGAACGTGGACTGACGAAAAGGCAGAGGAAAATATTGCATCCTCATACCAATATGTGAATGAGCTGATCACTCGTTTAAAAACTGGCTGGAAACTTGCCAATGAAAATTTGAGACAAGCCAGGAAGAAACATGCTGCCTATTTCAACAGGAAGGCTAAAGACAGAGATTTGGCTGTGGGAGAGAAGGTACTGCTTCTTCTCCCCGGTAGTCAGAATAAGTTACAAATTGGATGGCAAGGTCCATATACAGTTCTAGAGAAGGTGTCTAGAACAAATTATAAGATAGATAAGAAGGGGAAAGAAAAAATCTATCATGTGAATCTCCTGAAGAAATATTTGGAAAGAGAAAATCAGGAAGAGACACACTTGTTGACCTTGTCCATTGCAATGGAGATGAAAAAGGAACCACTTTCATCATTTGAATATCCATTACACCTCTGTGAGACAGCGGCACAGGTGAAAATCAGAACACATTTAACGAAAAATCAGAAAGAGAGAGTGCAACAGGTTCTAGATAATCATACAGAGGTGTTAATGGACCGACCGTTGCATACAAACTTATTGGAATATGATATGAAACTGATAGACCCCACACCTGTCTGTATGAAACCCTATTCGATTCCTTTTGCTAAGGAGAAAGCTTTGAAGGAAGAGATAGACTATTTGTTGAAGGAAGGAATTATTTCACACAGTGAATCTTCGTATAGTTCCAGTGTTGTACTCTTAAGGAAACCCCCTGGAGAACATAGACTCTGTATAGATTACAGGAGACTGAATGCTATTACAGAAGGACAGGTGGATCCATTGCCGGATACAAATCAGTTGTTTGCCAGGCTAAATAAAGCTAAATATTTCTCAAAAGTGGATCTGAGCAAAGGATACTATCAGATTCCAGTAAAGCCTGAGGTTAGACCATACCTAGCTTTTAGTACCTCAGAGGGACACTATGAGTTTAACAGATTGCCATTTGGATTGAAGAATGCGCCTAGTGTCTTCTCTAGAATGATGAGAAAATTATTGGACCCTCTGAATAATCCATGCATCACAAATTTCATGGATGATATCCTTATAGCAACAGAAACATTTGAGGAACACATTGACTCTCTGAACATGCTGTTTAATCGACTTAGAGAAGCGAATTTAACAGCCCGACCAACCAAATGTTGCGTTGGATGTAAAGAATTAGAATTCTTGGGACACACAGTTTATCAGGGAAACATGACCCCTGACCCCAAGAATTTAGAGAAACTAAAGAAAGCCCCGAGACCACAAACCAAGAAAGACGTGAGATCCTTTGTCTCATTATGTGGTTTCTACCAAAAGTATATCAAAAACTTTAATTCCATATGTGCACCGTTAACTGATTTGACCCGTAAAGGAAATCCAGATCGAATTACATGGACACCACAATGTGAATTAGCTTACCAGGAATTGAAGGAAAAGCTCACAAGGAAACCTATTTTGAAATTACCTGACTTAAGTCAAGAATTCATTGTAAGGACGGATGCCAGTAATATTGGGTTAGATGCAACACTTCTACAGAAATCAGATGCATTGGATGGGGAATTAAGCCCAGTGGCATATGCTAGCAGAAAGTTGAATAAAGCTGAAACCAATTACTCAACTAGCGAAAAAGAATGTCTTGCAGTAATATGGGCGATAAAGAAATTCAATATTTATCTGTATGGGAAGGCATTTAAGTTGCAAACGGATCACAAACCCTAGTCGTTTCTAGCGCAGGCTAGACATGAAAATTCTAGATTACTCCGTTGGTCATTACTGATGCAGCCATTTGAGTTTAGCATAGAGTATATATCTGGAAAGACAAATCTGGGAGCGGATTTTTTAAGCCGCCATCCGTGTGATGAGAATCACCGTAAGCCCCAGAAATAATAATAATAAATTTCTCTATGTGTATATAGAATTATAGACTGACATATAACGTCTGTTTTAAGAGGGGAGAATTTGTCGTGAAACATTCTAAATCCACATATATAAATTAAAAGGTAAATGTAAAGCCTAACACATAAATTCAATAAAAGGAAAGAGAAATGGAAAAAGTACAGTGCTGTCACAATGGCGTACAAAAATCCCCCTTGTTTTCTACTTCGTCTGCAAATTGTAACATTTCACGTTGATAGTAAAGCCTACTGCATCACTACACGCTTTCTACAATAAAACGTGTACTGCATTTCTAAGAAAACCTTGAGATACGCAAGCTGATTAATGACCTAAATTAATACTAGCATTAATTACACTACGTTAACATAAACGGAAGGACAGATGGAATTAGGATAGAGAGAGGGAGGGCTGAAAGCAGGAACGCATGCAACCCTTACACGCATTTCGCGATATACAATTAATGCCACCCTCCCCAAGCGAAAGGCCAGAAGCAATACTTTTTCAAATGGAAGCAATACTTTTTCAAATGGACAGTGATAAAAAACACTACCCATACGAGAGTTAGGTTTAAAAAACCTAAAAAAACGCTTATTATCTGGGTAAAACATGACATTATACTGGTTTACGTATGGGTTTTGAAAGCCTGACAGTACCCAGACACCAATCGTATCGAAGTGAACATGGGAGGTAGAAGAAAATGCACATTTTGAACGCAGCCACCTAGCTCCCTTAAATTTATATAATTGGGTTCCTTAGGACTTGCTGGCAAAGAATATGTTAAACGTTACGCAAATAGTCTAGGAATTAACAAATTATAGCCAAAATAAAATGGTGGTGCTGTCAGACAACACCAAAATCAGAATTGCGCAGTGGCAGGTTTTGAAACCACCATTTTACAGGAAATGGGCCACCATGTAAAATCCTATTTGATTGGATAGAAGTAAATGTAAGGCTAAACACGATTAGTCGGGCTACAAATACTAATTCTTTGTTGTTAGGGAAACGTGAGTAGGAGTACTTTTTTTGAAAAGCTGTGTAAACATGGCCCGATTGGTTAGACCCGCCAATATAGGCAATTAGGAGCGTCAGTTCAGTGCCACATGTTAAAATAAACTTACTAAGAAACAGTGCGTTGAGAGCCAGATCATATTTTTCGAAATAAAAGTCTGGGACAGAGGCAGATCGGAATTTGTGCTATTATTCATCGCCAGTCAACGTATCTGTGTATTATTTCCGTGAATTGTGGGACTGTGGTCCTAGTTAATGAAGCAGCACCTGGTCTGAGTTTTGCTGAATCCAGAGGCTGACAGCATACTCCTTGGTCCAGATAGCGACCAGTGAGGTGTCTCCAGAACACAGGAAGCAATCGAGCAGAGGAGTCTTTTCCTGCCGCCATCACGAAAGATAAGCTTCTGTGGCCAGAGTAGCTCAACATTATGTGCCCCCTCAAAAATTGACATTTTGTTAACCACAGAGGGACAATTAATTGGTTCAAATGACAGGAACTGTGAAAGTTTCCCAATACTGTTTCCCCGATAATCAAACACTTGAAGTCATGATGAAAAACAACAACCAAGCTTGAACAAAACCAGTATTACCTCATATTACTACTGCACAAATTACACACATAGAATAATAATAATAAACTCTGTCAATACAAAGTTCATATATATAAACTGTGTAAATAATACTTGTAATTACATTTGATTGTGATTCCTGGTTCACTGTGTAGTTGAATCAGGATATCCATTATTGACAAGAATTAATACATATATTTTTAAACTTAAACACTTGACTCATTTAAGATAGTCTTATAGAGTGTTATATGTGTGTGAGTGTCACAGTGTTGTAAAGTGTTGTGGAATAAATTAAATTGTTTATCTGTCTGTTGTTGTTGTGACTTACACTTCATCATTTTCAATACCCTAGACCAGAGGTGGCCAAACTACGGCCCGCGGGCCAGATCCGGCCCGCCAATCAGTTTTGACTGGCCCGCCAACATGTTTTGGCCGGGCTCTTATTGTTGATTGAAAATTACTGTATACTCCGACCACTGTGCTAAAAAAAAAATATTACAAAATAGCACGCACAGGCACCAGAAACAAAACCAAAAAGACCCAAAATGTACGATTAACATCTCCCTACCTCCCACAACACACCCAATTCTCTCTCTCTCTCTCTCTTTCTCTCTCTCTCTCTCTCTCTCTCTCTCTCTCTCTCTCTCTCTCTCTCTCTCTATCATCCCAATTGAGCTCTACTAGATAGTGCCGACAAAACGGAAATGATAACATCAAATCTCTGATCGTGCGCGTGAACAGGCGAAAACAGTGTCGGTACCTACTTTGATAATGAGAATCTGAAAGCAAGGACAGATCTTTTCTGCGGTGGGAAGTCTCTGAGATCCAGTAATGTTGCTTTGTCTTTAGCATCGGTATGGGAAAGTGATCTTGGGAGTGGGGGTGGATGGTAGGTACATTTCTATAGGAAGGAGCTGAGGTGCACAGTTGGTCTTGTGAAGTGTGTTAAGTATAAATCAGCCAGTGACACTTCTGGGCTTGTAGCTGTTGTGCACGTTTTCACGTATAAGAGTTTGCATTTGTAAAAATGTTTTCTAAGTATAGAAAAGTGGACAGTGAAAATCGCGCATTTAAACCAGAATGGGAGTTCGATTATTTGTTCATTCTCAATAAGGATAATAAACCTCAGTGCTTAGTTTGCGCCCAAGTGTTAGCCGCAGTGAAGGAATATAACCTGAAACGTCACTACATCACAAATCATCAGAAAAACAACGACGAGCATAGCAGCGAGTCGAAAAAGCTTGTGATTGAACAACTCAAGAAAAAACTGAATCAGCAAAAGAGTATATTTAGTCATGTAAATAAGATTCAGGAATCATCGCTCATGGCGTCCTATGTGATTAGTTATGAGCTTGCAAAAGCAAAACAAGTCGTTTACTGATGGAGAGTTTGTGAAAAAGTGTGCAGTTCAAATGGCAGAATCGTTCAATGAAGAAAAAGTAGTAAAAGAATTTCAAAATGTACCTCTTTCAAAACAAACCGTAGCTAGGAGAACAGAAGATATTAGTTTGCATTTGTTTAAGAACTTGAAATCTTTAATTGAAAATTGTCCATACTTTTCACTGGCGATTGATGAAAGCACAGATATCACAGACACTAGCCAGCTTCTTATTTTTGTTAAAGTGATCCAGGAAGACTTTACTGTTTCTGAAGAATTACTGAAAGTTTGCTCTTTGCATGGTACAAGTAAAGGGGATGACATATTTTCTGCAGTTCAAAATGCCATGGAAGAATATGGTGGGTTTGAAAAATTATCTGCTGTGCTGCAAGGCTATGGTTGAGAAAAATACTTGTTTTGTTGGACTTTTGAAGCAAAATAAAATTGACGTGCCTACATTACATTGCATAGTTCACCAAGTGGCCCTTTGTGCAAATTCCATAAACCTAAATGACACTATGGCTACTGTAGTGAAAATAACGAATTTGATCAGAGGAGGACACAGCTTTCTAACTCACAGGAAGTTCCTTGCATTTTTAGAAGAAGTGGATTCAGTTTACGGTGATCTCCTGCTTCATGCTGAGGTGAGATGGCTTAGTCGAGGAAAATGTTTAATAAGATTTTGTGAACTGAAGGATGAAATATTTGACTTCCTGAAAGACAACTACCATGTTCAAGTGATCTTCAAAATAAACTCAAAGATATTAATTTCATTCAGCACTTGGCATTTCACACAGATATAACACAACGATTGAATGTGCTGAATTTGCAGTTACAAGGAAAAAGGCAAACAATTTTTCAAATGATGGGCTATGTTGATGGCTTCAAAAAGAAACTAAGCCTATATAGTCTGTCTTTGCAAAAAAAAATGACATGTTTCATTTTCCTTGTTGTAAACAGCTGTCCGAGAAAGAGAGTGTTATCTTCAGGAGGTACACAGATGACATTGAACAGCTGATTTCTGAGTTTGATCGTCGATTTCAAGATTTTGAGATGTTTCGTCCACAAATGGAACTTTTTAACAACCCATTCAAGTGCACAGTGGAGTCTCAGCAAGCAGAACTACAATTACAGTTCTGAACTTCAAATCGGAACTTCTGAGAAAATGGGCCCTAAAAGTGTGCTCTATATTTGGTAGCACATATCTTTGTGAGACAACATTTTCTGCCATGAAGCTAATCAAATCCAAGACCAGAAACAGATTTACTGACTTTGTATTATCCCATGTTCTCAGAATTGCTACGTCACAAATGGAAGTAGACTTCAAATCCCTGGTGAAAAGTTTTGATAAGCCACACTCTTCACAATGAAGTAACACACAAATGTATGTTTGAAATTAAATAACTACATGTCATATTACAAATTACAAAACAACAGGTTCATTATATTTTTTTTACAGTAATTTCAGTCCGAATACTGGTATACATGTCTTGACAGATGTGCAGAACAGTAGTTTGCCGTTGCTTTCTGTACGTGGTTCATTATATATGTAAAACTAAATCCCAGAACGTTATTTTTTTAAAATTTTACAGGTCTGGCCCTCTGGTGTTACCCTTTACCATAATCTGGCCCTCGGCCAATCTTAGCTTGGCCACCACTGCCCTAGACATTCAACGTAGTCATCACAATATTCCAGAATAATTCTGACTGAGGTATAAATGTGGTAGCAAGTAAGGTTATCTATAATACACACACTTATTAGATACAGATACCTTCACAGCTGATCTCAGTCAGTACACTAAGTCCCCTATAAATATTTATAACATCCCACTTTACCACATCCTGGAGGTCTGGATTCCTGGCTCTTAGCCTCCCATATCTGCCGTGGCAGCCGATCTTGTCCCATTCTGCAGACATGGCGAAACCATTGTAGTTGGGACTGTTCAACTTGGGTCTGCAGGGGCTGGGTTTTTAGGATTTGACGTATCGTCTATTTGCGGACCATGTCTCTTATTGTTACTTCAACCACCTTTCTCAAATACCTCATTTCTGAGGTAGATTATAATACACATATGATACCTATGACTTTTGCACATACAGAGCGTCGATTATCCGAGCTAATTTGGAGCAAGGTTGGTTCGGTTAATCAAATAGTTCGGATAATCAAACATATATGAGAATACCTAGTTTATACGAAACAAAATGTAATAAGGAGTATAATTAAACTACTTATAACCATGCAATTTTATTTTTAACTCCTGTAATAACAAAGTAATACTATTTCTTTGCAACATTGCACATATCTTCGAATAAATGATCGGAAAAATGCATTAAGCGGCGCTAGTAATACTTCAGCATAACAATTAGTGCACTAAAAGTAGATACTCTATATATATATATATGTTGGCGGTGGCGACGAAGTTCGGATAATTAACGGTTCAGATAATTGACGTTCAGAAGTAGATTGGTGAAAAAGGTAACCAAACATCATAGGTCTTCCTTTTCGCCAAAAGTGATCACTGACTGATGAAAAATGTCCAGTAATACTAGAGCCCGAGAAGAAGAAGCTGGTGATGGATATGACAAACATTGAGGGAACCTTTTCATAACCTTACAAATTAGTCCTTGTTCGGGAATCCCCGAGGTAAAAGAGATAGGGGGAAACTGAAATACACTTGAAGAAGATAAATGGAGACAGAAATGACATTGATGAGGAAGTTTTGGAGAGATCTTTAGATTATGGTATGGCCACCACCGAGCAAAGTGGAATCAATTTGTTGTTGCCCTACAAGACGCCACTAGGCGTGATGGCCACTGACTGCTTTGACGGTCGGTGGCTAATGATCAAAGAAGAAGAAGACGGGACAGAAGGATTTGGCATGAGTTTGAGGCCTATTTTCGTTGTGTAACTGAAAGGTCATGAATATATGAATTCTAGAGTTAAGATTAACAAGTCTACTACTATAAAATGGACTGGACATTATTACAATTACATCGCTTCGGATTGCATATGAATTTCCTTCCGCACAAGAATGGATGCCTCATTTCATGAATGGGTCATCAATTGAAGTTATTTGATTCATGCTTTATTAATGTTTAATTCTAGAAGCCTTTTTAATGCGTCATGTGTTGACAGCAGATATTTGATATTCGTTTCTATCTAATGCGGATGCCCAGAGCTACCTAAAGCTAAAAACATGCGATTATGCCGTACATAAATTAATTATTGTCAACTCAAATGTCGAATCAGTACTGTTGGATTGCTGTGAAACATGGAGGGTGATCAGAAAGACAACAAAGAAGCTATAGACATTGTAACGTGGTGCTTAAACGAAAGAGATAGACTGAAACGGTATGATAGGAGGACAAATGTGAAAAGATAGGTAGATGATTGTCAAATGATGGGAATGTAAATTTGAAATGATAGGAAGACAAATTTGAAATGATAGGAAAAAGGTGTAAAATAACAGGAAGACAAATATGAAACGATACGAAGACAAAAGTCAAATGATAGGAAGACAAATGTGAAATGATAAAAAGACCAATGTGAAATGATAAGAAGACCAATGTGAAATGATAGGAAGAAAAGTGTGAAATGATAGGAAGACAACTGTAAAAAGTTAGGAAGACAAATGTGAAATGGTGTGAAATGATAGAAAGAAAAGTGTGAAATGAAAGGAAGACAAATGTGAAATGATAAGAAGACCAATGTGAAATGATAAGAAGACAAATGTGAAATGATAAGAAGACAAATGTGAAATGATAGGAAGACAAATTGGGATTGATAGAAAGAACAATTGTCAAATACAATAGGAAGACAAATGTGAAATGATAGGAAAAAAGTATAAAATGATAGGAAGACCAAAATGAAATGATAAGAAGACCAATGTGAAATGATAGGGAAAAAGTATAAAATGATATGAAGACCAAAATGAAATGATAAGAAGATCAATGTGAAATGATAAGAAGACAAATGTGAAATGATAAGAAGACAAATGTGAAATGATAAGAAGATCAATGTGAAATGATAAGAAGACCAATGTGAAATGATAAGAAGACCAATGTGAAATGATAAGAAGACCAATGTGAAATGATAAGAAGACCAATGTGAAATGATAAGAAGACAAATGTGAAATGATAAGAAGAAAAATGTGAAATGATAAGAAGACAAATGGGAAATGATAGGAAGACAAATTGGGATTGATAGAAAGAACAATTGTCAAATACAATAGGAAGACAAATGTGAAATGATAGGAAAAAAGTGTAAAGTGATAGGAAGACATATGTGAAATGAGAGTAAGACAAATGGGAAAGGATATGAATAACACTGTGACAAAGACAAATGCGAAATGAATAGGACGGCAAATGGTGTCACAGAACGTCTGAACATGCTCTTTTGTGTGACCTCTCACACCTTTAGCCCTACGGCAGTATCATTTCTTTGTCTTAATTTTTCTCACCCATCGCTTTTATTTGGCATAAATCATGCCTTTTCATTCTTTTTACTCTCTATGTTGGATCAGTACAGTGAAGTCTCTAACACTCAACTCCCCTACGGAAGTATCTGCTATGGGACTACCTTTACCTTTTTACACGCAGACATGTTTACGTTCCGCCAGGTGAACGGTGGTATTATCGTAACAATACCCGGTCATTATCACCGGTCAGCGGTAATGCGTTTATCTCTGAGTCGCCGGCCACCTTTGATAGGAGACGATCCTCATTTAACACAATCTGGTCTCGTACGAGGTTGAATAGGAAGCCAATATTGTCTGTCTGAGCGAGCCGTCTGAGGTGTCCGAAAACACGTGCGATAATGAGATAATCGTTTCACGGGACCATCCTGGTGTAAGATTATTACCGATAACCTGTCTGGGGAAGACAATATTTGAAGGTAGCATATGGCCATCAAAAAAGTTCACAGATTTGTTTGTGAGAGTGCACAAGATGCCGGCGAAAATGTTACCGCACTATTTGAAAGAGGCCACGCGTTGGAAAATTAAATTTAATATTTTAAATACGTGGGGGATATTTAGAATTTAAACACCCTAACCCACATAGTGCAAAAAAGCTTACGATTGGTTTAAAGTAAAAAGCCGGAATAAACTATGGATCCTATTGGAACATCTGACGGAAGCACCATCTGTGAATTGAACTGAGAACTGCACATATAGTGTAGTGAAATCAGAGACACAAAACAGAGAGACTGCAGCGCACGTCATTTGAGCGACTTCCAGAAGCCAGAGAGACATCGGATTAGAATTCCTATATTATAAGTGACAGATCGAAATATTTGGGAAACTTAAAAACTTAAAAAGTAAGCCTGCCTTTATAAATACAGAGACTGAAACACTTAAGGGACCAGGACTTAAAATACGAAGACTGGAAACCTAGGAATTGGATCACCCGTCATAAGAGAAACATTCCCAGACCAAGTGTTCCGCAGATTCACCCGTCATAAAAGGGATTAGAAATTTCCAGACCAAGTGGTTCGAGAGCATATAACCTAAATTGCTCGTGTCCATTCTAACCTGCGCGAGAAGATTATGTATTCCAAAAATGTGGGTAACTTGTAAACCTTTATTTTTTACAAATGTTAATTTGATATGTTTTTCTTGCTAAGTGGTTATATCTGAGGCTGGCAGCCTCAACATAGGAAACTAGTAAATTCATAAACCACTACAGCAAGCGCTGGTGATTTCTTCTGGCTAGTCGTGCGGAAAACCGACAGCAGAGGCGACCCCAGACTCCGAATGGAGCAGTGATGACTGATGATTGCATTCCTGTCGCAGAGAGATTTATGATTAATAAATTTCTATATCTTTTCTCTTTTCTACCCGCGTCTTCTACTTTATTATCGCTCTTTTATCCTTTTTCTTTTTTCGCATTCGTTTTATTGTGAAAATATAACTCTTCCATTCATACCTTCGCCTGTCTCTTTTCTTATTTAGCAACGCATTTTTATTGCTGTTAGCTAGTTTGTGAGTAGACCGAATAGTGTGAAATTCGTTCTCGACAGACATATGATGGCAGTCAATCGTCTAACATTTTCATCTGACACGGCGCTCTTGGTTAAGTTTCTCGGTGTTAGGTGTGAGAGGCGCCAACAGGCATCGCTCGGGTATGACCATAGGTAGCGGCAAGTGTGAAACGCGTCTGGCAGTTTCATTGCCGTCGTCTGAGTTTTATGTAGGTATTAAGACTTGAACTATTTCGGGTTTTCGAGAATTAGGAAATCATTTCTTTTCATAAGATATAAACCCCAGTAGTTAGACTTCATACATTGAGTCCTCCTAAGTTGCAGTAGACGGATCGCTCGTGCTAGAGAATAAGCTTGTATAGCGAAGTTCTTAGTTTTCTCGTCAATTTTTGCCGAGCATCTAGAATACCTATCTAGTGAATAATTCTAGTCGTGGTGATCGCCTGTAGTGCTGTTTGGAGGTAATATTATATATCTAGTATTTTGTGAGTGATTTAGGTAGTGATCGCTTATTTTATTTCACTAGTTAATTTCTGTGCAGAGGGATTAAATTATAAGTCTGTTATATTCTCTAGTTGACGTGTTACAGTAGAAAGCAGAATAAATTATTATTTCTAGCTTAAACTCATGCAGCTGTAAATAAACTTTAATTAAATTGCTAGTAACCAGTCCGAGTATATTGTAACTAACTTATAACTGCACTGAGTCATCATTGAGTATTGACGAAATACGTAGGTATTTCTAATTCATGATGATTGATTTTTTAAAACGATCATAATTATTTCACGGGAGTTTTAACTTTAAGACAAGCTCTACGCTTGCAGTTATAATGTAAGTTATAACCGAAGTAAATATTGTGGTTAAGTATTTTGTACTTTTCTCTTCCCTATACAGTTTTGGTTCAGCCCAACTTTTACCAGCGGTTTTAGTGCAACTGAGAGAAGAAACATTTTATCTTTACCCACGTGGGTCTACAAGTTAACACCTGTCGGGCAGGGCGTTTGCCTCCAGAAATAGACAGAGTACAAATCTCACTAACGGTTTTAAAGACTAAATGCCTATACTGGGCCTATTGCGCCAGATTATATTTCTTCACAAACTCTCATGTACATGCAGCCCTGTGGCGAGAAAAAATATCAAACCATTAACATTCCGACATTTTTGACTAATTGTGGTTTGACCAAATTAAATTTCTATACTGAGAGAAGGAAACCGACCTGACATTCCTAGGTACTGGAAAACCTAAGCTATTGACACTGTGCTCGCTGTTAACTTTCGTGCCTGGACAATTTTAATGTGACATAAACAGATATCCTAAATAATAATAACCAAGGAAACGTTTCCTGAAGTAGTGAATTCAACCTGTCTTTGCGGAGCTGGGGTTCCCTTGGCCAAGAATAACACCGGAGATTCTGTATGTGTATGTCCTGAAAATTGTTTTTCCAGAACTTGCTACCAAAACTGTAAGTACGAATGCAAGCGCGTGGCCACGGCTGACATGAATAGAGTGAATGCAGGGCAGGACTGAGTGATTTCATTATTGTTGTATTTTTGGCACCCATTTTGCTGGCTTAACTTCCTTTATGCAGTTTTGTTGCTAATGATATTTTCCTTAGGATAGAGTAGAGTATCATTTCTGTTCATACCTTTAAAGGGAAATCTAAGACAATAGCGTATGCATCCGTGACTCTTTGGGGCTATCACATTTTCTTCTAACAGGATTGTGGGCTATACATCAAGGGAAAAGATATATCTATGGGTCTATCATTCTTGTAGCAATTCATTACCTTATATGTATTTTCTATGCTTGATATTAACAATTATGTGTTGTGGTAAATTTTCCTTATGTTAATAAATTTACATAAACTTTATTCAAGCGTGTCGGTCAGCTCGTTCCAACATATCTATATTCCATTGTTATAGTTTTCACGTCTGTGCGTCTAACTGTCGTCACTTATGTGTGTGTATACGTGAGTGGTATATATATATATATATATATATATATATATATATATATATATATATATATATATATATATATATACCATCTCACTCGTGAAAATCTATATCTATTATCTTCTCTCACTGTGGCTATCACTTGTTCTAATCTATTCAGAAGGGACCAACCCAAGTCTTAATTCCCCTATCAAAAATCTACGACAATCCCATGGGCCTAAAGTGTATAATATTTTGTGAGATATATGCACATTGTTAATTGTAACTCAGGCAAATCATTATTCGCGCCGTCCAGACACATTTTCCTAGTTTAATACCCAGAATAATAGTGGGGATTTCTATTCATCTTTCTTGAGCTACGCTGTGTACTCAGAAATTTAATTATTCTGAGAGATTAACCTTGGGGGGTGAACAGCAAGAATGCGCCTGTTAATTGGCAGCCCACAAATATACTTAGCAGAGACATTTGTTTTTATTTTGTCTAAAAGATACTGGTACTAAGCGATCAGACCGATTGAGGAAAGAAGCTACCAGACTGTGAAGTGTCATCATCACAAAAGAAGTGACGAAAACAAAGGCTGCAGGACTCGCTCATACAAGCTAAGTGCTAACTAAAAGGTACCAGCAACCGGACATACTTTTCTTAACTATATCCACACCCTAAATCTCCGTGACGAGAAAAATTGATTCAAATATAAAATTCACCAGCATTTCATTTTTTTTAAAACTGTTAATACTAATTGATTATTAAATCTGTTACCTGTTGTTTTAAAACTAAGCAACAGTTTTTTATTCATTTATTACATGTATGAAAGCAAACGTATGATCCAGAATATTTAATATACATATATACATATAGACATATATTTACCTCTAAACAGAGCTATACCATTATAAGAGAAAATGTGCTGAATTAACTCAGCTGGGGGTTTGAACGGGCTAAAAACCATTGCTTAAATCCTTCACAAAAGGCGACGGGCAGATATAAGTTAACCATTGCTCAGCCCTATGCCGCATGGTTCTTGACTTCTGAATTATCCTGTGAAAACTCCTTTAGGATAGATGCTTCATAACACTTCTATCTACAACTCTGCCAAGAGTAATCTTGTGCGAAGGTAGACACCTTTGACGACCCATTTTAGATACTCTTGAGTTTTGGCTATTGTTGAACCAATACTGCAAAGCAGGGGAGGCAGTCCGTGACAAATGGGAAATGCCAGGAAATAAGTATCCAGATATACCAGAATAAAAACAGATGAAGACAAAACTTCAGAAGTAAAACGACAGACGCCGAGGTTGTTATCTCACTAAACGCATGGTGGTGCGTGTACTGGAAAGTTTATGTTGGACGAAATTAGGCGAAAACTGAAATGATATCTACATTTTCAGAAGTTTAATAAGCCAGTACTAGATAAACCGGGCAAAGCCGGGTAATTACAGCTAGTTAGAGAATAAACTCGAGACACAGATATAAGAGATGAACAAGTTCTGGAAAGAACTTACACACACTGCCAAGACACGAGATCTCGCAGGCAACTGGTTAACGGCCTGTGCTCAACAGTGGGGTAAGTTAATGTCATTATGTTCAGTTAATACACTATAAGGTATAAAAGCACACATATACCTTGGCAACAGTATAGATACATTTGGAAGGACAGATAATTATGTAAAAATAAGAATACAAAAGGCTAGCAGAGTTTTCACTGCACTGGGAATTTTATGGAGGTCAAAAGAAATAAGGTTCAACGCAAAAATCAGAATTTTCAATTCAAATGTCAAGTCAATCCTAAGTTTTGGCTCTGAAACATGGAGAACAACAAAGAATTCAACCAGAAAGCTACATACTTTCATTACTGGATGTTTGCATAGAATAGAATGGTTGAAGTGGTGTGACAAGATGACTAATGTTGAAATGATGACAAGAACCAGAGAAGTACCTGTGTATCTAGAGATGAGAAGACGCTGGCGATGAGTATGATACACATTGAGGGAACCTGTTGATAGCATTACCAGGCCTTTTTTTTCTCTCGAATCCCCAGGGTTACAGAGGTAGAGGAAGACCAAAGAACTTATAGAGAAGAGAACTGGAGAGATACACGAAGTTATGAAGAAGACTTTTTTTTTTTTTTAAATAAAGTTTTGCCTCGTTTTGGCGAAGCGCGTCCCGTTCAACCTAGTCGGTTATATTAGGGCGCATGTCCAAACATAAAAGACCTTTAGGTCTGGCGTGGAAAGACCTTGAGCTGGTGGCACGAGGCCAGAAGACTTGGTATAAGTTTGTAGAAAGCCTGTGCTCCGTGGGTGTGTTGAAAGATGGCGAATGAATGAGTTCTATTTAGTTATCAGTTAATGTATCTTGCTATATATTATGCTTGTGTAAGACGTCTGCCGGCTCTCTCTCCCACGGGTGTTCTTCGCTGAGCGTCTCGGGTGGCCGGCGCGTTTACTTTGAAAAAATGAGAGTGTTCAAAGCAGGCCTCGGCTGCCTGAATAATGGTGCATGGAATAATAAAATATGACCTCGGTTCTATTTTGTTGGTTTTCGGAACTGGAGGTAATCATTAATAATCCTACTTATGACAGGTCGGTGCTACGGTAATCCTACTGATGACAGGTCGTTGCTACTGGTGTCAGACTGTAACGGCCAGCCCGTTCCTCTGACTATGCCAGCTTGATCTCTTTATCCTCGCGCCCAACCTCGTGCCACCGAAACTTGTTTCGCGGGTACACTTCTATAGTCAGAAATGGCTGAAAGGGAATATAGAAGACATTACGGAGCGTGCAGACATTACTGGAAGCTGGCACCCTTGCAGGTAGCCTGTATCGAAACTTCCAATGTGCTCTTGCTGTGGTGGTTTCTGTAGCCTTGCGTTTTAAACAATGAAGTTGCCAGCCTGAATTATGCCTTGCCTTTATAATAGTCCACTCTTAGGACATACCCGAGTTAGCAGTAGTTCTTTTCAGGATTCATCAATTCAGACACCCCCTGAGGACTTTACGGGAGCACTTAAGCAAAACAGTCGTTACGAGAGGAACAAAAAGAGGCAATACAACCATCACCATCTTTATTATCAAAGCAATCAAAGTCATCATCATCATCATAAGAGTCAACAATGTCATCCAATAATTTTGTTGAAGTCGTAGTATAGAGCACCAGATATCGCACGTAAACGATGGTTGGTTTTGGTTTGTATTTTTCAGCACTACTCATCCCGACTGGTTGCTTTTACGTGCTCGACTATCTTCAAATATCTTCCTGAATAAATTCTGGCGGTTACATCAATGATTGTGGATGTTGAAATGATAGAAAGAGGCTAATGGTCGCATCAATATGATTGTGGATGTTGAAATGATAGAAAGATGCTAATGGTTACATCAATGATTGTGGATGTTGAAATGATAGAAAGATGCTAATGGTCGCATCAATGATTGTGGATGTTGAAATGATAGAAAGAGGCTAATGCGCAAAAGATACTGATTCATCATGGTAGAAGGAAGAAATCCAATTTCTTTGGGCATGTTATGAAATAAAGAACGCTGAAGTCTATCGCGACAACAGGAACGATTAAAGGATAAACAGAAGACGGGAAAGAAGAGAAGATCTTGGACTGTTTGAAGTCATGACATTTCAAAAAGACAACAACAGAATTGAAAAATAGAGATAGAGACAGGAAGTTGCAGAGAGGCATGATTGCCTACACCACCAGGGATAGTACTTGAAGAAGAAGATTACTGTTATTATCCTACGGTTTGTCTTCCTGGAGTTCTGTAACTTTAGCCAAGAATCCAGGCATCCGTTAGAATTGAACGGTTTTTGGTACTATTAACTGTGCATAGTGTTAAAAGATTTAATCGTGGGTTAACATTTGGATTATTATGTTTGTTTTTTTTAAATTAAAAATATGTATACAGGTTCTCATCGACTTACGACGTATTCGGCTTGCGACTACTCGTACTTACGACGACCATTCCAGTGTTCCAGTTATATCATTTTTCTGACGTAAATATATATTTTTAACAATTATGTAATCATTATTTATGACGGTGAAGCACTGTACGATATGGTAGCTTTATCTTATAGTTTGTACATTCTATTATTTCAATATAAACAAAAAAGTAAAATTTGTTTTACAATTTTACAAAACAGAACTACGTTCTTTAGCTTTAAGGCGTGCTATCTGTTAACATATCCTTATAGTTCATATAGTATATAGAGATTTTCGACGTACAACCTTATCGAATTACGGCGGGGTTGAAGGAACGACCGTCGTAAGTCGAAAACAGCCTGTATTATACTGAATAACAGCATTCATCTTACCCCTAACTAATCTTTCACCATTCTCTCGATTAGCGACAATTCGCAATACACAAATGAAACGGCCTAGGACAACATGGAAAGATTTGGTCCTATTAGCGCGGGACACGGGAACTAGGCATGACTTTGTTGAAAGCCTATGCTCCTTGAGGAGATGAACGACAATGATGATGATGATGATAATTCGCAATATTACTACACTGACGACTCTACAAATAACACGCTATCGACCCGATGGTTACATCAGCGCCATGGTCCCAGTGTCGGTAACAACGTTTATTTTGAGCTACGTTGTCGGTGCTTACATAATCTCTGAAACTAGTTGATTGCTTGTACCTTCTTTATCTAGTCTCTCTTCTCCTTCTTCTTTGATTCTAGCCACCGACTGTCAAAGCAGTCAGTGGCCATCACGCTTGGTGACGTCTTATAGGGCAGTAACATACTGCTTCCATTTTGCTTGCTCGATGGGCGACCACCCTTCGTGCAGTGCACCACCTCTGGTTCATTCTTTGCATCTCTGCCTCCACAGTTCTCTGCCAAGTGGTTTTTGGTCGGCCTTTCGCTTTGCTTCAGGGTTCCAGAGTACAGCTGTTCTTGTGATGCCATCGGGGTCTCTTCTGAGGACGTAGCCAATCCAACTTCAACGTCAGACAGCTATGATGGTGTGGATGTCCACTTGGTTGCTTTGAGAAAATCTAAACTCTCGTTTATGACATATTCCACTACTTAAGAGTGGTGCACACGGCATGGCAGTAATGATGTATACATTACAAATAACACCATATGCAAAGTGATGAATTCACATGTGAAGTTAAAATTTTATTGGGCAACGTTTTTTTTTCTGTTTTACACTTCAGACACACATAGTTTATGTAAAACATGGGACCTAAGACGCGTCAACAGTGAGAAATGCAGTTAGCGACCCATAGCTAGACTGCTTGCGTCAGCGAACAAGAGCTGACCAAGACCCTACTCCACTTCCAAGTGGTGGTCCTGGAAACAGGCTGCATCACTGCAGTCTGGCTGAGTGAGTAGGGATCGAAGAGAGAAGGCTAACCCGGTCCCAAAAATGCCGTGCTGAAGTCGGATGTGTCGGCCGAAAGGCGCAAATATCGCAGCTTCGCTGTAAACGGACACAACGCAACCAACGTCCTTTTCAGGACGAACGAAGAAGAAGATGTAAAACATAACTTACTCGATTTCAAATTGCTAATTTTAAATTGCCACATGAGTTTGGCTCCGTTTTTGTTTACATCCTCCAATACGCAGATGTATAAAAAGGATCATTGACAAGTCACTTCTTATATTTTAAAATGTTGCTTCTTCACTCCCATCCAAATAAATTGTGTGAAACAAACGTCAAAATAAATACAATTATCACGTAAAATGCTACATCACATTAATATTACAGCTGAGCATAGCATCCAGATTTTTTTTTTTTTACATGATTTCATAACGGGTGGCCATTTTTGTTGTCTCTTGTAACGTCAGTTTATTGGCCAATTTAGAATTTTGGTATTATTTTACGAGGTATTTCGTTTCTGGGAAAACATTTTCATTCACAAGGCAGTTATTGATCCTTGTTTTGCTTCAAGTATACCCAAAAGACACAAGTGGAGATATAAAAAAATAAAAAATTGGAAGTGATTTTCCAATTGCCATATATATATATATATATATATATATATATATATATATATATATATATATATATATATATATATATATATATATATATATATATATATATATATATATATATATATATATATACACGCACATTTAGACATACATTACACTGTGGTGCATTTAATTCGAACTTGAAGTTGCAATTTCAAAACATTTATTCGAATTATATTCAAGGACGTGACGTGGAAATGTGCTGATTATTTTAGTTGGGACAGTTTCAGCTATTGTGAAAAAACGGATGCCGATGAACTCGTGTAACTTACGGTATAATTATTTTAATTATTGTTAGTCTATTCTTGAAGTTGTTGTGAAGTGACCAGTCACAACTTTTTTTTGTTTTTTGTTTTTGGTTAATTAATCGTAAATAATAATAATAATACTGTATGTTAGTTAATAAAGTTGAAGTAAGTCGTAAATGTTGCATGTTATCCTAACGATAATAAATCCTGCAATTTAGTGCATTTGGAACTATTATTAAAAATAGAAAGGGTTATCCAAAGTCTTTAAAAGAAATAAAGTCATTTGAAAAAAAATCAGCTCGCGGTGACATGCGTTGGGTTAGGGAGATTTTAACAGTGCAGTAGAGGGATAATAAAACAGTTTCTATAAAGTCTAATTTTATGACAGCTAATGGATATTCAGTAGCCACTAGAAGAACTAAAGTCAATGGGGAATTTAGAGAGTTAAAAGTTAAGCAGCCTAATGTAGTGAAACAATATAATACTTATATGGGTGGGGTATATAAAAGTGACCAGTTAATTAATCTCGGAGTCAGTGAGTACATCTTTAATCAAACTCATGGGCCCTCGCGGCTGAGCACCAAAAACCAGCTCAAATGGCGGAGAGCCCGTCTGCTCGTGCAGTACTTCTCGATATGCGAAAATTATAGCTGGGAAGTCCCTGTCCCAGTCTTGGGGATATTTCGCAGTTACCTTACCTAATAGTTGTTTGAGCGTGCGATTGAGCCGCTCCACTGCACCATTGCTCATTGCGTGATAGATGCTACAAAGAGATCTATCTATATTCAGTCTTTGCACGACAGTAGTCATGGTCTCAGAAACGAATTAAGATCCATGATCAGAGAGGAGTTCACGTGGGAAACCCAATCTAGAAAAGATGAGAAAAAGTGCATCAGCCACTTCGGAAGTGGTGATGTGTTTGAGAGAGATAGCCTCAGGCCATCGAGTGCACAAATCAATGCACGTGAGGACATACCTGTATCCTCTCGCGGACATAACACGCAGAGGACCGATAATGTCCACGGCCATCTTGTCAAAGGGGCGAAAAGAGATATCACAGGTTTGGATAGGAGCGACATGAAAGGCTCCCCTTGATTTAACCTCCTGACAGGTAATACAGGAACGCACGTAGGCTGATACGTCCCTGGAGACACCGTGCCAAAAGAATGAAGATAACACCATAGAACGTGTGCGAGTGTAACCCATATGACCTGCACAATGAGAGTCATGTGCATGGCGCAAAATATAAGGATGAAGTTTAATAGGCACCATAACTTGGTGTTTGACCGTAGAGACATCAATAAAATTTCTAAATAATATGTTATTCTTAAGTGTAAACCAATGCTTAGGCGTTTGCTGGAAGGCAAGATCATCATTTCTGACCATGGAAATTTTTTTTTTTTAAGGAATCATCTTTTCTTTGCAATGCTTTGAGCTAGAATAAAACACGTCCTACTATGAAGACTGGAAGTAACGAAAGGCCACGAATATTAGCCGTTAGCATAAATTAGTGCAAAACGCTTTACGTCATTAACAACTGGTGACGTATTAAATATGCAGCGTTCAATATAAGTTAAAACCCGTGCAAAAACATGAGTTACCACAGAGAGACATATTACCGCAAAATATATGGTAATAGCCTATGTGTGGCCACAGTACAAAATACATTAATATTCGTTCTTTAACAGTATCTCATTTTATGAACATTTTTATGTCCAGTTCTGAAATAGTTTTGACCTTGGATAATTACATTGTACAACATTATTGCTATAAATGCAATAATGATACACAGTTTATTAACTTCCAAACAAATCTATATATAATATATATTGGTTTCATACATTTTTCAAGATTTTAAGTGTTATTTTGTAATGTCACCATAATCTTGTTCAAATACCCAGTTCTTGCCCCTTTCTACATACCTAACACTTTAATTAATTTTTTTATTGAAGAATTTATGATGAGATTTGTATAATTTTTTTGGAAATCATATTCAAAATTGGATTTACTTTTAAATAATAGCCATACTGTTTTGTACACCTTGCATTTGCTAGTTTTTTTTCTTCTTCTTTGAATATTTCAGTGTATGTAAATTTTTGTTATTTTTTATGCATCTAATTAGATAATTAATTTGTTGCTACTCAAACAAGGTAAAAAGAATCTTAAAGTAACTACTACTTTTCTAAAGTCCATTCAATTCCAAACAAATTGATACATAATGTATATATGTTTAACATATTTAATAATATTCTACATAATAATAATAATATTCTAATATTCTAATATTCTAATATTTTTAAAAAATGTCACCTAAAATCTACACAAAAAACCTTAAAAAGTCAAGAATTGAAAAGGTGATTTATCAGTATGAATATCAATAGGACTGGATGCCACTGGATTGTGCTTTTCAAGTTTCTTCCGTGCTCCCAAATTGGTTACTGAAGGCCACGGTGGACGGCCCTTCGATTTCAAAGGTTTTAATTGAAATGATTAGGTGTGCGAACTTTGTATTATTAGCTTTGTAATTATTTCGAACTTCGAATTAAAAACGGTATTTCAGTATACATAAATAGCGCTAAAATAATTCGAGCGTGCCATTCAGAAGCGTTGACTTAAGCTCGACTTCGAGCTATCTCTGCTCGAATTAAGAGCACAACTGTAGATATTTTAAATTACATTCTTTGAGTCCAGCGATGATATCCTGCTTTTTACGAAAGATAACATTCAATGGGGGGAAAAGAAAGAAAAAAGTATTAAGAGAATTGACATGCACGTCAATTTCTAATACGCTAGAAATGTTGCATCGGTTATTATTTGAGTTTTCTATAAAATATTGGACATACATTACAAACAACAAAGATGACACATGGAAATTTATTCTCAGTTATTTCTATAGACAGTAACAACATTTTTTACAACCCATTCAGCTTTCGCCCATCTGATAAGTGAACCACTGAATAAGATAGCAGCGGGTAGTGCAAGTGGCAAATTGTGTCGAGTATTGAGCGTGGAGAAATATAAAATAAAAACCACCTTTTCATCCTCAGTGTAAAGCATGTTATTTAACAGACATATAAATAACCTGTAGGATACTGGCACCGTTATATAGTTTCTCCTTTGTGACATAATAACAACGAGAAATAATACTTAGACGGCTGTATCATCTGCTAGAAAAAAGAAGTGAAGAATGTATTTTGTTGCTTTTTTTGCTTTGTTTTGTTAATGTTGGCGTTAATTACTAGATATATTATATCATTTCTGTTGAATTTGTTGACAATGTTCTTGCTATTGATGTCCTTGGCGATGACGGAACCAGTGGCTTACTAATTTGGTGCGAAGGGGCGGTCCGCCCCGGGTGACAGCCAGGAGGGGGCTACTATCAGACACTGTTATGAAAATACTGTACTGTTTAAAAATCTACTGGTAAACATAATATATTCTCTTCTCTTCTTCTTTGATCCTTAGCCGCCGACTGTCAAAGCAGTCAGTGGCCATCACGCCTGGTGGCCTCTTGTAGGGCAGGAACAAACTGCTTCCACTCTGCTCAATAGGCGGTCATCTTTCGTGCAGTGCCCCAGCTCTGGTTCATTCTTTGCATCTCGGCTTCCACAGTTCTCCGCCACGTTGTTTTGGTCGGCCTATCTTTCGCTTTTCTTCAGGTGTCCATAGCATAGCTATTTTTTTTATGCCATCGGGGTCTCTTCTGAGGACGTGGCTAACCCAGCGTCTGCCAGCTATGATGGTGTGCATGTCCTCTTGGTAAGCAGATCTTGGTTGGTGATGGTATTCGGCAAAAAGATTCGGAACATTTTCCTGAGGCAGATTGTGTAGAACGTTGACAATTTCGACATTAATTTGGTATTTGTGCTGTACAGAGAGGACTTCCAGATGTTATATAGACTAGCAATGGCTATTCTCGCTTTATTCATTCTGTTGTTGGTGTCTTTGCTTGTTCCGCCGTCTGGTGTTACTATGCATTCTAGGTGTGTAATAATATATTCAACTGTGTTTTTTTTGGTGTGGGTGGGGGTGCCAAAGGAAGAATCTGCCCCAGGTGCTAAATAATTTAAGTACGCTTCTGGACAGAACGCTATGATTAAAGCGAATGTAAACATTCTCGTTTAAAAAAAAAAAAAATGAAATGTTGTGAACATTCGATTGTCCATCAAAAGAGAACCTTGATTTTCTGTTGTTTTAATTTGTACTTTTACATTGTTGGGATTTCTCGATCGAGAGAGTGCGACGTACAGCTGTCCATGAGAGAAGACTGGCTAGTTCAAAAAGATTCCAACATGTTCAGATGGTTGCCCCTGAGATTTGTTGATGGTTATCGCAAACCGTTCACATTCAGACTTTATTGGCGCATGCGCACCAACACTTGCGCACATTTCTTTGTCGAGTGTTACTATTTTCGGGAGAATACACATAAGGGAAACAATAAAATTAATGTCTGACTTTCAACAATAGTTGCATCCCTTAGCGTTACGTACTGACAGAAAAAGCTGGGATATTATATTTAGGATAGCTTATAGACGAGCGTTTCTTGCGGCGCGTTTCTCGCGCGTGACGAAAGAAAGAGTAGGGATTTACAGGCTGCTCAGCCGAGCGAGACTGTCTGTAAATCCCTACTCTTTCATTCGTCACGCGCGAGAAATGCTCGGCTGTAAGCGAAGTGTTGTTCCCGGGGGTCTGTGAAGAGACAATAGGATTTACTGCCCCTCACAGGCATGTCAAGCAAGGGAGACTAATATGAGTTTTTTTTTGCATGGACCTGGCAACCTCAATATGTACAAGTTGCCATAGAAACCACTGCTGCAAGAGAATGAAGGCTTGGTACTGGCTCCCTGAAAGCTTCTGTGACGGCTCCTTGCTCCGAAAGGAGCGGAAATGAAAATGATGATAAATGATAGTGTTCGGGAAATTGATGTCATGGTGATGATATTTATTTTATTTTATCACTGGTAATGAGTTAGGGATGGCAAAAGCAGCGAGGACTTGAACTGGTCACCCCACCTTTCGAAGCTGGACCTAGTATAGTGAAATCTCTAACTCTTCACTCCCCTATAGCAGTATCTGCTATAGGACTACCTTTAACGTTTTTTTTTATTGATTGTCTTGACTGTGTCGTGATAAGGTTGACATTCTTGACAGTGGTAGTGAGACGATATGATGCTCTCTGTAAATCTGGTAATGCTGTTAATGAGACAAATCTAAGCGACCACTTGCACCATAATTTCTCTCTTCGTTCCTTATGGAGTCTAGAACCATCACCGCGACTGGCCCACGTGTAGGAACACTGCACCAAAATATGAATGTGCTCTTTCAATGCTGATTTCTCTTAGGAGTTATACAAGATGAGAATGCCAGTTCCACGCACAACCTCACTGTTTCGCCATTATGTTATGCTTTAAGGAAGAAGGTATATTTATATATATATATATTTTTTACAACAGGCCCCTGGGAACTACATGTGACAAAATTAGTTAACATTAATGTGTTATATATATAGATATATAATGTTCAGCTTACCCGTATGATTTGCTACCAATCTCTGCCGCCTGCTCTCTCCTTTATTCTTTTGTACATATTTAATTTTTAATGTATTTATATTCCATGGCTTACCTTTTACAAGAAGGGGCCATAAAGTTATTTTTATTGTACGCATACAAATATAAAAAAACAAATACGTACAAAGAAACATTTAATAGTGAGGACAACAGAAGTGCTTGCGTCATTAATTAGGTTGGATCGCTCTAGGTACATATCCGGTGTTATGTGTTGCAAATCGCGCTAATGACCCCTGTCATCGAAGCACTATTTTTGTGGTGCCCTAGCTGGCAGGGAGTATAGTGTGATTCGCTTCCGCAGCTAGGCGGTGGTGCCGTTCGGAAGGTTCGCACTCCGGTAAGCCACTCACTTCCTCATATTTTATCTGTTGTCTAGTTTTCTACTTCTGTATGTCTCACGAGTGCCTGAAACATACCTTTATGTGTGTAATATTTATTTACATGCAAGCAAACATTCACTTTTCACAATCCCTTACAACGTAAAGAAACATTTTAATCATTGTAATTTTCCTTTGTGCTTCTTACAGAGCATAGCCCCTCACAATTACAGCTTGTCCTCTTTTAGTAAGCCTGTACCAAGCAGTCACATGATCTTGCAGTAGTGGTTCCTATGGTAATTTGATATACATGATGATGTTGTTAGCCCCTTGTACAGCCTTGTAATAATCGCCTAATATGAAATCCTTGAGGGTGTCAGTAGTCCTATTCTTTATTTGTCTCTACAGGGACCCCCCGGGGACTCCACGGGGCAAAGACATGTTAAAAAAGGTCAAGATTGTCCCATAGCAGATACTGCCGTAGGGGAATGAAGTGTTAGAGACTTCACAATAACTAGGTCCAGCTTCGAAAGGTGGGGTGACCAGTTCCTTTCCTGGCTGCCTTTTCCTTCCTTAACTCTAGTGCAAAGACAGGTACCAATTTACAGGTGGGTAGATTGAAGCGTGTCGATACTGTGAATCGAACCCGGCATCTTTGCCGCGAGAGACTAGCTCTCTCTCTCTAACCACTCCGCCAATCCGACGCTCAAAGAAATATTACCTGGACTTAATCTTTTCCCAAATCTTCCTTGGGGGCGCCATGTTTGACCAGAACATAATGTACCCAAGAAGGCAACAAGCAGACAGCAGAGAGTGATGGCGATGTGTGATGTCTTCATGGTATTTGTCTGTATCAATGGGATTTTTGACGAAAGATCTGAAACACAGAATGAATAATATACATTTATTACTTAAAGTCACGCTTACCATGAATAATATACATTTATTACTTATAGTCACGCTTACCATGAATCATCAAGGCATATACTGCTGGAATTTGGCATCAAACGTAAGACCAACAGGGATGGACGTATGAGAGGACGCATCCGTCGTATATACAACCAGTGCGTAACAGGAACAATTAGCATTCATACCCTTCGACATTTGCTGAGGGAGACTGAGCACCTATGGGTTTGCCCGGAGTGCAATGACGTCGATTCTGATTAACATTAGCATTAACATTACCATGTTCATATTTTGGGTGGTCAGAGTGGTTAACCGGTATGGCGTCCGCCTCGAATTCTAGAGGTATAGAGTTCGATTCCCAGTTGAGGGAATATAATCTATGGAAATATTTTTTCAGAACCAGTGGTGCTAATGATATCATACTCCCCACCCCCTCCCCCCGGTCTTCTGGGTAGTGAGATGGATGCCTAGCCTTATCGGATAAGGGCGAAAAGAAATAGGAGGTCCCGTGTTCAAGTTACGCATGTTAAAAGTCGCACAGCAGTTGGAAATCGTAAAGGGTAGGCCATAAGGCCGTTGCCCTCGCAACATTTAAAAATGAGAAATCTACCCACCACAAAAAAATTATTTATAGAATGTGTGATTCCTATATACACACATTGAGGTTCTCGCCGGTGCTACGGAGTTCGTGCACTGTGCTGAGATCCTCCTTGTGTGATCTAAGAGATTGGAGCACTGATGGAGTTTTCCGTGTGCAATGAAGATAATCCTTAAAACCAAACCTTGTTCAAAGACAGTTTATGAAAGCATTAATTTAATCCACGAATAATATTGTTTCATCCTTTCGCTCTAGTGATACATTTTTAGTTTTTGAAGTCAGAGTGATTGCTTGTCAGCCTGGCTAAAGCTGGAGATCAAAGATCAAGGAATTATAAATTGTTTGTTGATCTTCTCGGCTGCTTCTTCTTGCTCATCCTTGAGTTCATAAGATGAGTGGGCCCAATACTGTAACTGCCACTTACAGGAAACTTTGATCAAAACACGTGGTCGATCTCGAAGTTGTAGCTTCTGTAGCGATTTCCGTGCATGATGAGGTGGATTGTTCCAAAGCCAACGCTCGTTAATAGCTTCTAATACCATACCATGATTTATAAGAAGCAGTGGAGAACTGAAATATATCGAACAGATTACAAGAGAGAATTCTTTCAAAATTAGCTTAGTTTCTTATCATTTCTTCTGTTGTTGAGAATTTTCACCAGGCCTTCATTTCATTGGTTGTAAGATATCGCTTCTGCATTTAGTTTAAAGTGAATGCGTCTGCTGTTATAGCACACTGTAGGTATGCTATTTTATTTTCTGTTGTCTAGTGCCAACCTTTATGTCCAACGAGTACCTGTTAATTATCTTTATTTATTTATTTACTTATTTACTTACTATCCACATGACTCAGGTTTTTTCATTATTTATTTAAGAGTTCACCCATCCGTGACTTCAACCTACCTGTCTATTCTGTGTTATTCGTCTTCCACTACACATTACTGGACTATGGACACAAGTATTTCGGCCTTTATTTGGTCTATATTTGCTTATAGGAAAGTTATACTAGTGATTGAGTCTTTATAAAACTGTGTGGGTCGTCCACGGGTCCTATATACCATAGTTGTGCGAGTATCATGAGAGTGACCTCAGCCAATTATGCACTTTTTTGAGGGTGCAAAATTGGCTAAGCGTTCATTCACGATGTACTGTCACAGCAAGGCGATGGCGCCGTCTGGTTAGTCCTAGGTTCGATTCCTGGTAAGCCTATCACTTATATTTTCTTGTCTGTCGTCTAGTGTCATCCTTTATGTCCAACGAGTACCTGTTAATTACCTTTATTTATTTATTTACTTATTCAGGTACGAAGGCGATATATCCCGAGGTCGCTACTGCAGCCATAAAGGCTGGTTCGAAACCCCTTGAATAATGCTAGGTAAATATGCGCTGTCCCCTGTAGGTCACGTGGAGGTCTCTGAAGAGACAAATAAAAAATAGGTCTACTACACCCAGAAGCATGTCGTACAAGGCGACTAATATGAGGTTGTCCATGAGGCTAGCAACCTCATCTTGTAAAACAAATTGTCACAGAAACAACTATTTCAAGAGCATGTGAATGCTTGTTGGCGGGCTTCCTGCAAGGGACCACCTGCAGTAGTGGCTCAATGCTCTATATGGAGCACAAAGGGCAATGATGATGATGAATTAGCTAAAGTTGCTGTACTGAAGCCGCGACTGACCTGGCATGCTGGTAGTAACTTAAATATTGCCGCAGTCTAAAGACTTAGACATTAACCGTTTCCTTAGCACAGCGAAATGTTTCTGCAACAATTTAACTGTTCATGGCATGGGCGGACCGATTGTGATCTCGACCCCCGGGCGATAAGGGCCATTGGCCCTTTGACAGTTTATTGAACTAGATGGAGGCTACTGATGTGGGGCCTCTGGTTCTGCCCGATACACCGACCGTTCAGTCAGCCAAGGTTAATGGGTTAGCTTGTTGACCTGTAATCTTTCTTTACCTTCTTATCTAGCGAACAGTGAGAGATAGGATGTGGCATCAGTTTTGATTTTGACAGAAAATGACATAACAACACCAATTATTTATAAAGTTTTCAGCTGTACGACGGTATTTTTCTATAGTGTATATTTCTATGGACTAGCGTGTGTGCATTTTTTAAAATTTTATTTTGGAAGAGCGGTGAGACGTCTGATGCATAACAAACGACAATCCGTGTTAGTTGTGCGGGCATGATATAACACTGGCTAACAAAAAAAATTTTCTTTTTTCTTTCGCTAACATTTCTGTGTTTTTCTGGTCAATTTTAATGCGCTGTTTTTAAATCTGCAAACCGTTTTTCTCTATCAGGCCCGGATCTCTAGAAATACGCAATTGAAGTTTTTTAACAACGCATACAGTATTACAACATCATTCGTACAAGAAGTATAACAGTTATGTAGGCTTGAATTTCTTTGCAGTCGACTTTCGTCGGTGAATGGCATGTGGTACATCGCAATGAAGCATCCAACAATAATCGGCAAGCATGGTCACACTCCACCGTCCTTGATAACGTGACTCAATTACGGCGATATCTTGATGGAATCGTTCTCCATGTTCATCGCTGACTTCGCCAAGGTTGTCAGGGAAAAAGTCAAGATGCGAATCGAGCAAATGGATTTTGAGGGACATGTTACAGCCCATAATTCTGTATGCATCTATGCACTGCTTAACAAAATGCACATAGTCGACAGATTTGTGATTTCCCAGAATGTTATAATTAACGCGGTTCGAGAATGGAGAAAGATGAATCCAGCAGTATTGCACGACGCAATTAACCGACTCTTGCGCCTCATAGTTTACCCATAAAACGTGTCCATCAATTAGGCTACGCGAGTGATTCTCAAGCTTTTTCAAGTTAGCAACCCCCTTGAGAAATAAAATTATTGACTAACTTAAGGTGCGCCGCTTAATTGTTAGAATACTGGTTTGTGAGCGATGAAGCCATCTCAATATTATTGGATTGTTTGTAATTAGTGTAAACATTTTTTCTTATGTGCTTTCGTGTTTGAGTGATTTAAAACAGTGCCAAAACCAAACATAAAACGGGAAAAATCTCGCATTTCCAGCGTTTGCGTGATAAATTAGACATTCAGACCAGTGAAGTCTTCACCTGCTGAATTACAGTGTTATTGTTTGTTATATGTGGTGCTGTTAGCTGTTTTATATCAAATTGTTAAAATTAATACAGCTGCATCAGAATGGATATTCTTCTTCTTCTTCCTCGTTCGTCCTGAAAAGGACGGTGGTTGCGTTGTGTCTGTTTACGCCTAAGCTGTGATATCTGCACCTTTCGGTCGCCACATCCGACTTCTGCACGGCATTTTTTAGGCGAAATGTGTATCGGACAGAGGAAATCGCCAACGATAAATAACAACAGAAGGGAATCCGTATGAAAAGGATTTTACATTTCAGTACAGGGAAGGATGGTGTATAACTGCATATAAGATGGAACGGTAGGAAGTTCTCATTTACGGAGATATATGCGTATTTCGGCTGCCCACAGTTACGCTAAAAGCATGTAAACCCCCTTCTGTTCTAAATATTAAAATCAACAAATAACAGTTTGGGAATTTACATGGATAGGAAGATAGAGTTTTATCAGCTGAATAAAACTAGATAAGATGGAACAATATGGATATTATATATGCTGAGAATGAGAAAGGCAAAATTTCAGTCGACGCACAGATCGGCTGAAATCACGGTTCGGGAAGGATTTTTTCAGGTTAGGTTTAAGCTGTGACGTCGGTACTCTCCGATACGTCCGCGCTATACGTATTTAAAGCGGATCGGTAAACTGAGAGAGATACACAACGCAAGAGGTTGAGACAAGACTGAGGGCAGATAACGCCACGACTCTAAATCCATCTGAAGTGTGAGCGGATCGCCAGAAAATTTCAGTCTAAGTGTCTGGAGTCTGAGGGTAAGCGAATTTACGATAGCTATCCTGTATAATAATTTCTTTTATTTTGTATTACAGGTTCATTTAGAATTCACAAAATATGCCTGTATAATATTCATTGATATAACGTATTATTATTTTAATATGATTTATTCATGTGCATTGTGGATGAGTGTTGCTTGTACAAAAAGTAATCACAAATAGCCCCACGGCCTAATGAAGATATATTTATCATATTGCTTTATCGATTACGAAGATAAAGGCAGTCCCATGGCAGAGAGTGTCATAGGGAAATGAAGTGTTAGAAACTTCAGCATGGAAGATCCCAGTTACGAGGCTAAGGTGACTAGTCCCCTTCCTCGCTGCCTTTGCCTTCCCTAGTTCGAGCGCACAACTTTGTACCCATTTACAGCTGGTAAACTGGAGTGTTCTACAGCCAGTTTCAGTAGAAAGCAACCTGATCACGTGGTCACTCACTCTATTTATTTTATGTATTAATTTTGGGTAGTTGCTAAGATAGCATCAGATTTGAATTTGTACTTGATATGATTTGGAAGGATCAAGTTATAGAATATGAAGGGATGTATAGGAGCGGATTAAACCAGATGATGTTTATTACTGATATGTTAATATTAATTCTGTATCATTGAAATGATGTTACTTGCTATGACTGTATAACTCTGACACCTGATGACTGACTTGTCTGACTTATGTGCTAGTCAGTTATACTTAATTGAAATGTTAATATTAATGCTATATCACTGAAATGATGTCCTTACTTACTATGATTGTATAACGGGGACATCTGATGACTGACTGGTCTGACATCTGTGCTAGTCAGCTACAAGTCTAGCCAGATACTAGCCAAGGCTGATATGTTGCAGGTTCCATGAAATAACTCAAACCAGACTCCAGTATCAGAAGCCGGTGCAGTTCATCCGAGGCCATCCCACAAAAGTGCAGGACCCCAAAGAGTGAACTTCAACTGGTCATTGGCATCCCTACTGTTGGGCCTACCAAGTCTGATATCAGCAAAGGACAGTTTCAGCAGTATCAAGTTGGAAAGATAAGTGTCCTGTTTGACACTGACCACCTATACATGTGAAACAGCCAATAGTTCAAAACAATAATTAACCATACAGAAACTCAGTCAACTGATGACAGTTATCCTTAAATTCAAAGGACTAATAACAGTGATTTCAGTAACTTGATTATTTAAGATCTTGAAGTCTAAACAGACAATAATAGTAATTGTGTGAATATTTATATATATATGTGTATCCTCTTTTCCAACTAGTAGAAATAGAATATTAGTGTAATTATTAAACTATTTTAACTGTACCTGAGGATTTATTCACTTCTTCCATTTGTGGTTTCAGTGAATGTTCATTTTACTTATCCCCTAGAATATAAGTAATCATAAGATAGTCATAGGGAGGAGACACCTTAAATCCTGGTACTACTTCTTACCAACTGGGCCAGGGTTTTCACAGTCTGACTATTTTTATGATAACAATACACCAGTGCTTATTTCTAAGACTGGGGTATTACTTGTAAGACCAGAACTCTTTACTGGCATACTCTTACATAATAAATAATTTTAAATAACCTCCCGCTACAAGCCAGACGGGATTTTTGTATCTCACACGCTTATAGTGAAAGACTGAAAAATACTGGTACATATAGAAACCACCTTCAAATGAAAAAAAAATTGATTTGGTACCAGCTGCATTTGTTCATTATGTTTTATGTAAATAAACTATGTTATTTGACTCGGCCGAATTATGCAGATTTTGTCAAGTTGAGTTCAAACTTCCAGTTCTATTAATTAGTACACCACTATAGCACACAATAACAAACTATGCAGTAAATAGCGCGGTCACTTATCTATAAACTGTAAATGAACTGGCGGGCTAACGCTGGTGAGGGTCAGAGATGTGTGCGAGAGAGACATGACGGCATTGGACATAATCCAGCAACCTGGGAGGATGAAGATGCCGATCTCATCAAGTGGCGATGCCCCCTACGGCGCCACCTCAGATTGGGCTAAAAGAAGCTCTCACAACAAGCAGAAGAGAATAGAACACACCAAAAGAAACACCAGGGGAAAAAAAAAACAGCTGAGGACCACCACCTCAGGGGCGTATTCCCATATTCAGCTATGACTGAATGGAACTACTAAAACTACTATAAATTTAAGCAAATCAAAAGAAGTTTTTTTTGTTTGTTTTTTTTTTAAAATTTACGCCCGCTATTACTCGAAGCGAAATCTCCGGTTAATCGGTTAATACGTCTAACCTGAGACTGATTTTACGTGAGTATCCCTTTTCTCTGTACAGTGACAGGTGTCCTGTCGCCATTCAGGCAGATACTCGCCGATTTCGGAAGTACCCCTCAGGAACCGTTCAGGTTATTCCAGTCCCCGGTCGACGACACTCCCTCAAATGTACTCGCCAGGGCTCGAATTATTCCAGTCCAAGTCCCAGCCGACGACACTCTTTCAGATGCCCTCGCCAGGGTTCGAACCTGGATCACCCGATCGCCAGCGCAGTGTGATAACCATTACACCAGCGCGGAAGTGATATCGTATAAATGTAAAACATGGAGATCAGCACATATGGCGACCATGAAGTTATAAACTGTCATAAATGGATGATTGCGTAAAACTGCAGGATTAAAATATTACATTTATGCAACTGATGAAAAGAACCAGACATATAACAGTGGAACCACAGGGGAGAAAAACAGGATGTTGCTAGATATGACACACACTTAGGAAACCTGTTCACAGCTTTAACAGACAGTCTTTGTTGTGGAATAATCACGGTTCTTTTTCTTCTTCGCACACTCTCAGATGTCAACTTGAATATGATCAAATAAAGCAGTGTTCAGCTTGAAGCTATTTTTTTTATCTCCGTAGAGTTTTTCCAGGAATGGTACTAGTGACGGTCATATGTGCTTTCTCTGTTCCTCATACGTCGGACATCTTTGAAGCAGGTGTTCAGCAATCATTTTCTCTGTGCAACAGTTATACTCTTCCGTAGTTGCTATTATTAGCTTGTTGAATAGATGGTATACCTATCTGTTGTGGCCCGTGCGGAGTCTGAAGATCATCATTTGTCCTCTTCTGATGAGCTGATAAAATAAATCATTTTGTGTGTGGCCTGGAATTTTTTCTTCTCATTTGTTCCTGTATCTGCATTTGATAAAACACTTTACCTCTTCGAAAGTTATACTTGTATCAGGCTGAGGTAGCTTTATACCTTCCTTTGCCAATCTGTCGGTCTCTTCTTTGCCAGGGGTGTTGCAATGAGATGGGATCCACTGTGCTACAACTCTCTTGAAACGCTGATACAGGCTATGGAGTATTACTCTTAGGTAATCCAGGTCTACCTTAGTTTGGCTCTTTAGGGTGTGAGAACTAGAAAGTGATCGAAACAATACATGGAGAAGTAAACTGGAGACAGGCATTAAAAAGATAGAGAAGACATGAAAAGATCTTCAGTGGCTAAACAGAAAGGCGTGGCATGAATTTGTTGAATGTCTGTGTTCCACAAGTAGCTGATGGTAATGAGTGGACATGTCTAACAAGGCTCATCGGTCTGCTCGATTGTTGTTCCTTCACTGCACCAACATCACTTGTAATAGACGTGTAAAATACGTAAGGGTTATGTTAGAGTTCCTAGCACGTCTCATGAAAAGAGAAGAAAACAAATAAAGAGGTTCTAGAAAACCTAGGAATGAAGAGAATTAATGAAGGAGATCAAAACTAGACAACTAAAATATTTTTGTCTTGTAAAAAGACATAGTACCTTGCTGAAGACCATGATAGACGGTAAAGTTGATGGCAAACGTGCAAGAGGAAGACAACGATGTAAGTGGGAAAACAACATCAAGAGATTAACAGGAAAGGGTTGATCAGAGTACCCATCAAGACAAGAGACAGAAGATGTTGCAGATCCATTGTAACCGAACTTTGATGTAAAAATGGCACCTGATGATGACGAGAGTGAGTTGCCCGCAATAAAAATAAAACAAAAGCGGTACAAAATGTTTTGGGAGATCATTGTTTCACACTCTGTAAACGTCTTGAAGTTTCCATTGTACCCCACTCTGTCAATTTTAAAAATATATTTACTTAGAGGAAGACTAAGGAACACAGAGAAGAGAATTGGAGACAGACATGAAGGGCTTGATGAAATCATGGAAAGACCTTGAGCTGATGGCACGGGACAGGAAGACAGAAAGTTTGTTGAAGGTCTATGATCTCTGGGGGCGCTAAAGGGTGATAAATTAATGACTAAACCGTCAAGAAGTGACGCAAATAATTATAATTTACGATTTCTGTCTCGTGTCCTTAAGTAGACACCATTTCTCCGTGTTTAGTTACTCCTTTTCATTCTTTTCCCTACCTATCACTTTCCATTGAGCAATTAAGCCCGTAAACACATACAGACACGTAGAAACTATAAGTAGCCCAACCCACTCATAAGGTCTAAAGACAGATGATTGAATTTAACACATGCACACAATTGTTCCCCTGCCGGAAGTTGAACGCAGAATGTTTGCTTGGAAGGTAACCATTCTAACCAATAAACTACAGACAAGCCTTTGTATATATATTTTAAAAAAAAACTTAACTGTATTAATTGGTACGCAATACCTGACAGAAGCGAATACGATGAATGTATTCTTAGAGTCATAATATTGTAGTAATCGAAACATTGGCATAAATGATCAATGCTTCCTTCAAACACATGCAAATTGACGTCTGAGCGTGTTCGAAGAAAATACACGGAGTTCTGGTTTTGTAATATTTTTCCTCGCTTGGATCAAGAGATATGATTGCTTGCCTTTTCTTGGATTTGAGTTTTTTAATCATTGCCTCCCTCAATCTGAGTATCGTTAGTTAGTTAGCAGACCTAGTGAGACAATTATTAGTTACTGATCGTTATCATCCTGCTTGCGAATTCGAATCCGTTAATGTCAAACCTTGCCAAAAGCGAGGACCAGTTGAGGGCTGTTATATCCTACTACCTCGGATTATTACTATGACAAAAGTAACGTTGCTCCGCCCATTACGTACTTGTACTTTTAGTCAACTGTAGTTCACATTATGTCTGCAGCTGAGAACTTCTGTACACTATTGAATATAATTTGATTACGAAATACCCAATCATCTTCAACAAAAAATCGACCGCTAACTACGCGACATTTCAGTATCGACTACAAACCCCTTATCCTGTTCTAGTTGTTGAATTGGACGATCCATGTCCATTAAGGATTTGTATTGATTGATCGCCGGTCGCGTGGAAAGAATGCTTTTTCGATACCCCTTGTAATTCTATCATTTAAATGGCTAATCCTTGTCATGTTAGCAACTGTGTCATCATGAACTAATATATCTGAAGTGTCTAGTCCAATGTTTCTCAGCATAGACGCTGCCAAACAAGAGGGTGATTTTTTCCGTTTCTAGGGGCGGTAAATGAAAAATGGGGGTGAAGGGACAGTGGCAGAGTTGTTTCAGCGGTTGCTTCTTGAGGAGAATGGCCGGATTCTAAATCAGGTTGTTGTTGTGGATCTGCCATTGTTACTGCTGCTAGGGGTAAACTTCAGTAAATACAAACCAGCTCTCGTAATGCACAGCAACATGAGTTTGACATATGAATCAATGATAAACACTTCATGGACGATCATGCAACTACAGTCATGCGCCGCTTAACGTCCACGATACGTTCTGTGAAATAGGACGTTATGCGATTTGGACGTTGTGCGACCACCATATTTTATACTTAGCACAGTTAAATGGGATACTATAGTGTACCTGTATTGACTAAATTGCCAAGATACTTTACACATACAGTACTGTATTTCAGCTAATGTACTATACCTGGCAAGGTAATGCTGTACAGTATATCTGTTAAGTAGAAAAATAATGTAAAATACAGTATACTGTTCATAGGTTAATATGCAATCGAGGGCATCCTGGAAAAGCACTTGTGTCATACAGGACTTTTTATTGGACCTGTAATAAACAGGTAATGGGTTTTTACTAATGTTCTTGAAAGCACTGAGGTTTTCACTATGCCAAATTCAAATAACAAAAGGCTTTAATTTGTAGCCAGCAACATTGCTGTAAAGTGCAATCTTTACTATCTTGCAATATAATACATTTATATACTTATTATGTTCGCAAATATTTTGTAAACAAAGTATTTCCTTTTTTAAGTGCTTAAGGAGAAGTCATTTTTGAGTTACTTCCCTTGAAAGGAGTTCCGTCATCTTCGATCGGACTCCGCGGACGAGTCTAGGCCTACTGCGATTTATTCTTTGGCTGGGTAGGAATAGATTGTTCTTGCTTCAGTATATCTATGGCCTGAATTTATACGTAGTGTTTGTATGAGTAGGACGAGTCTGTCTTATATATGGATATCTTTACATTTCTAAGTCGAACTATGTTGGTTGTCGCTAGAAAAGGTCAAAGGCTATGCAGCGGAAGTATCGCTAGCAGGGGGTGTGATTCATGGCTGTCATCCTGTCGGGATGTCGAATTTTGTTGTAGCAGGCTTATCGCCGAAAAAGTGATCTATAAGTAGATGGGGAAAAGTGATAGTCATTTAGACATGTTGTATGTACTTTACCCCAGTGTTTATTCTCTTTGGCCAAGGAATGGCAAAGTTATATTTCGCATAGAAAGGTAAAACCACAATTTATTATGAACTTGGGCTTCGCCATCGTTGTCGATAAGCAGATGCACAGTGGTACTTTTGAAAAGAATATTTATTCAAAGGAAGATGACATTCCTATGTATCAGCACTAGATTATATGATATTATTCAATTACCTCTATGATAGAAGCTATGAAGAAATGAGGACATTTAACGAATGACCAATTTTGGTCTGTATCCAATAGTGAGTGAAGCTCACGAGAGAAGCACCGCCATGTTGAAATCCATATACTTTGTATTTATCGAGTGAGAAAAAGGGATGCCTGTACTATCGCTCGATGAACCAAGAGATCACTGCTACATGTGAGAACCCATGTCTGGGATTCCTATATCTTTATGGAAAATATATATATTGAACTTTACGTGAAGGGATATTCGCTAGACGAGGTTAGGACTAGGAGCCTTCCTATATATTGGTTATGGACTGACGTTCCCAGTCAGTAAAGCCAGATGATTTACATGATGGAACTCTGAATGCTTATTTACGAATGCTCCATTATGATATTTGCCAAGCATGAATGCTAACTTAAGATGATATTCCTGTGACCAACATTATGCTGTCTATGTCGACATTTGTTCCTGTAACCATACACGTACTGTCCAAGTGTGCGTCTCATTAAATGTTATAAAAAGACCACCGTAGTTCCAGTACTTCTTGAATTCGAACAGTGTGAGTATGAGTGATGTACTACCAACCTGTCAACTCTATCGAATCATTCTACCATTCGCGTTCTGACATTCAGATACACACTCATTGTCTACACTCACATTCTTGTCGGAGCCTCATCACGTTCCAGGACAAGATGACCTGTATGACCAAAACTGTGCTGGGTTTAATGAGTTGACAATCGTTACACTTTACTACACCAGTCCCAACATCTACATTTATCAACTGGTGGACATTCACGGCATTTAATAAATTAAAACGTGATTTAACAACTAATAGCCAGTATGATTTAACAATTGCCTCCTAACAAAACTGTCACCCTGTCTTTAAAAGCCTTAAAACCTGGCATTGACGGCCTCCTTATGGATGAAGGTCCTTTCAGGCATTCGTTTCCAGAATAAGAAGGTTTCGTCTATATTAAAAATTTGCTGTGGCAAATAACCTCCCTCTACAATTAGTTTTCTAGGGTTTCAACAAAATCTTCTGCTGCCTTAGCATCAGCACTCGCAGACTCACCACTCACTTTCACATTATGCAGCGCTTGAACCACCCAGAACTAGCATTAAACTCGATATTGTAGTCTGGTCCTGCTTTTTCTTTAAGCATTTCGAACAAGCTTCGTGCCTTAGCAGTGATCGTCAACGTGCTGAGAGGGATTCGCTTCTGTATTTGGTCCTCAATCCAGGTCATTAGCAATTTGTCCATATGTGAGATAGGTCCTTCTCGCATTTTCGTAAGCTTTTTAGCTTTCAGTGGAGCCAATCCTTTAACAGCTTGGAGAAGTTTTTCTTTGTTCTTAAAGATCGTCGTGACTGTCGAGTGCGACATGCCCAAATCACGTGCTATAGCATTCACTGGTTTTCCACCGTCGTGATGTTCAATTACCTTTTGTTTCACTTCCAAATCGATACTTTTCCTTTGTCTCTTGCTGCTGCTAGCGCTAGAACTGGTTTTGCTGCATTTGGGGGCCATGATGCACTTCACAGTAACGTATTTTCGAAAGTTCACACAAAAATAACGAAAGTAAGTACAGTACAGTACATACATAGGCCAGTAACATAGGCGTTTATTATGACTATCAAGACATGTAGGTTATATATATTATAGGTTATATATGTACTGTACCATTATACGCCTGGCATCGCAATCGCTTTGTACTGTATACAAGACAAATAACAAAATTTAATAATCACTTTAGGTTTTAACAGTTGGAAATAATTTGAATAGTTATGAATCAAGAAAAGTTATTATCACAGTTTTTAGGGAATGTGAGATATTACTAGAAGTTCAAGTGGCAGCATATATTTGAACTTAGCTGCCAATGATGGTTCTGCTCCTTCTTATTCTTCGTCTTCTTTGATCCTTAGCCGCTGACCGTCAAAGCAGTCAGTGGCCATCACGCCTAGTGGCGTCTTGTAGGGCAACAACAAATTTATTCCACTTTGCTCGGTCAGTGGCCATCCTTCGTACAGTGCCCCAACTCTGGTTCATTCTTTGCATCTCAGCCTTCACAGTCCTCCGCCAGGTTGTTTTTGGTCGGCCTCTCTTTCGTTTTCCTTCAGGGGTCCATAGCATAGCTGTTCTTGTGATGGCATCGGGGTCTCTTCTGAGGACATAGCCAACCCAGCTCCAGCGTCTGCCAGCTATGATGGTGTGCATGTCCTCTTGCTTGCTACGAGTAAGCAGATCTTGGTTGGTGATGGTATCCGGCCAAAAGATTCGGTGAATTCTTCTTAGGCATGTTGTGTGAAAAGAGGACAATTTCGACATTTCCTTCTCTGTAACTCTCCAGCTTTCCACACCATAGAGAAGCACAGAAAGCACACAGCTCTGATATAATCTTAATTTTGTGCTTGTGTTGTATTGAGAGGACTTCCAGATGTTGTTTAAGCTAAAAAAGGCTGTTCTTGCTTTGTTCATTCTGTTTTTGATGTCTTTGCTTGCCCCGCTGTCTGGTATGTGAAGGTGTCTGTCTGTACCAGTTGCTGATTCTTTACTGATATGGGCTCAGGGTTGCTCACATTAACTTCATGATCTCTGACTTCTTTAAATTGATGTTCAAGCCCACCTGCTGGCTATACTTATTAAGTCTATCCGTTTTTTCCTGGATATGTTGATGTGAATGTGTTAGCAGTGCAATGTCATCTGCCTATTCCAGATCTTCCAATGTAGAAAATGTAGTCCATCTTATTCCTCTTCGACTGCCCTCTGTTGTCTGGCGCGTCACCCAGTCTATTACTGTTAAAAAAGAGTGGTTGATAAGGGGCATCCCTGTCGTACTCCTGTCATCACCTCAAAGGTTAGGTTGCTCTGCCCAACACTACACGTAAGGTTGGCATAGAGGCTTTTTATGATTGACACTATGCAGCTTGGAATTCCATAAGCCCTCAGTATTTTCCATAAACTGTCCCTATGTATACTGTCAAAAGCCTTTTCAAAATCAACGAAATTAATGTACAGCTGTCTTTGCCATTCTGAGCACTGCTCTATAATGTTCTTGAGAGTAAATAAATGATCTACACATCTTCTGTTCTTTCTAAATCCTGCTTGTTCTTTCCTCAGTTTGTGGTCTACTGCTTTAGAAATTCTCTGTATAATTATCCTGCCTAGTATTTTGCTTGGAACTGAGAGAAGAGTGATTCCTCTCCAATTATTGCAGTCTGCAAGATCTCCCTTCTTGGGCAATTTGACAATTATTCCTTTGTTCCACTCTGTTGGTGTTGTCCCTGTTTTCCAGACTTGTGCAAAAAGCGGTTCTAATAGTTCTGCTGCTAGCTTAGGGTCTGTCTACTCTTAAATAGCTCTGCATTTAAGTTATCATGGCCAGAAGCTGTTCCATTCTTTAACCCTTTGATTGCTGTGATGATTTCTTCTTTTCGTGGAATGTCTGTATTAACATCTAGATCGTTTTCAGCCTCAGGAACGTTCAATTGTGTCTCTGGTGGGTTCCTTATACAGAGTTTCTCTGAAATGCTCTGCCCATCTTGTTTCCTGTCCCTCTGCTGTCGTGATGAGATTTCCTTGCTTATCTCTTACTAATGTAATATTGTTTACACCTCGTTTTCCACTGATGAATTGAGTTATTTTGTATACTGTGCTTTGTTCATTTCTCAGTGCTGCCTCTTGTGCCTGTCTTGCAAGATCGTCTAGGAAATTCCTTTTATTGGCTCGGGATTGGCGTTTAACTCTCTTTGTCCAGCTGACTGTACTGTTCGCTATATAGTTGCTTTAACCTGGGGGACTTTGCGTCTGTTTTCTTTCTTTTCATTTCCTTTCTCATCGTTATGGTGTTTAATGTTTCTGGTGTTGTCCAGTCTTGCTTCTTCGTTTGCTGGAATCCTAAGCATGATTTGCTGCTTTCCTTATATATTGTTGAAATGGTGTTGAATTTCTGGTGTATATCATCAGTCAATGTTTTTTCCTGACTTTTGGCAAGTTGATATCGTTTCTTTATGTCAGCCGCAAAAGCTTTTCTGGTAAGGGTGTCCTTCAATTTGCTGATGTCAAACCTTTTCTGTGTAGTTACAGTTGGTCCAGCCCTTCTTAGTTTCACTTTCAGTTTTGCCACTACTAAATGGTGATCACTTCCCACATCTGCACCTCTTCTTACCTTCACATCTTGTAATGCATGTCTCCATCTGCCGTTAATCATGATGTGGTCTATCTGGTTTCTGTCCCAACCATTTGGTGATTCCCATGTTAATTTGTGAATTTCTTTCTGTGGGAAAAGTGTTCCTCCAATGACCAAGTTGTTAATGCTACATAAACTTATTAATTTATCCCCATTTTCGTTTGCTGTTCCGTTGCCGCATTTTCCCCATTACTCTTTCATTATATGTATTGCGTGTACCAACTTTCGCATTTAGGTCTCCCATTACAATAATAAGATCCTATCTTGGTGTGTCTTCCATTTCTTTCTGCAGTTGTTGATAGAAATCATCCTTGACCTCTTCATCGCTATCATTCGTTGGTGCGTAGCATTGTATTATTGTAGTATTGGTGAATCTCCATCTCAATCTTAATCTTATCAGTCTGTTGTTGATGGGTTTCCGATAAGCGAAAACAATGCTGGCTGTTGCTGAGCACGTTAATTCTGTAATCTGCCGACAACTTTTGGGAAGGATTTAAGCACTTATTACTTTCAGCTCGTTAAGCCCCCACCCCTGAGTTAATCAGTGGAATCATTATTATAATATAGCTCTGTTTAGAGTGTGTTTTGTAATTTGACGGAGACAAACATGCAGTAACTTTAAAATGATTAAATCGAAGTTAAATTTGTAACATTACAAATAACAAAATTTAATAAACACTTTAGGTTTTAACAGTTGGAAATAATTTGAATAGTTATGAATCAAGAAAAGTTATCTTCCCAGTCTTTAGGGAATGTGAGATATTACTAGAATTTCAAGTGGCAGCATATATTTTAACTTAGCTGCCATTGATGATTCTGCTCCTTCTTACGGGTTGGTTCTTTTCACTCTGCTCTTGCTCGTCTCTGATCAAGGTCGTCGGGGGTAGCTCGTTTTCCAGAAACGTCAAGGAGAGACTACCACGTGCTTCTTTCGTCTTAAAGCTTAAGCTACGGTTCCCTTCTTGTTCCAGAAGGTTCAATCTAAACACGCCGGCGACTATCTTATCTCAGTTGCTCACCGTAAGCCAAGATGACCGGGTAACAAACATGTGACATCACAGAGAGGAGTGTCGAATGATTTGATAAAATCAAATATCTGCTACTTATCAGAAAATAACGACGAAAGAAAGAAAGAAAAAAAAAGTGCGATACTTGAGAGCACATAATAAAAATCAGTACCACAAATGTGCCGATACTGCCGGAGAGAAGCAAAGATCGATATTGGCCGCCCCGTTTTGTCACACGGACATTGGACTAATGACGGCATATTGCCAGTACTTCTTGTCCAGAGGGCCCAGTGTGGTTGGCCTGTGTTACAATGATTATTGCACATCTATCTATTGATGGAGCTTATCGTTATGAATACTGTGAATAAACTGTCAGTCCTGTCTCCAAGCGTGCGAAGTATTTTTTCCACAAGTTATCAGTTACTGTTGTGGTTCAAAATTAAATGGTTGAAGCGTTAATCATCCTTGACACATCGTATACTCCACTGCCACCAACTTTATATATCATTAATCAAAATGGATCGCAACAAGCGGATAGTGATAATGAATAAAGTTGAGGCGGCTCAGCCCGTTATTCTTTGAGTTATAGCTTCCGTGTATGGACACTTTATAAGTAAATTGGACACTGTGTTTAGCTGGGTGTGCTTTACAGGAATAAAAAATATGGTGAATAGAATGGATGGACATATGTTAATAATACATTGTAACCTCTGGATCGATTGTGCTATTGGAGATCAAAATGAAAAAATAAATGTCAATATATGTTACCCGGAATCGGAGATTATTCTCTAGACGTGTCTATCTTGGTCAAAGTTTGAAGTTTCAATATTATTTGAGCTAAAACCTCCACCGCGTAACACCTATGTATAATTGTTATCACTTCCGGACGATCTATTTCATGTAAAACAATCAAGGAGCTGTGGAAGGTTCAAACGATGATATCTTACCAAATATTATCTTCACTTCAAAGAAAAGGTTGCTATCCCATCTTATGCAGTTCATGAATATAGTGCATTTTTGTAAACTAGCTTGTGAATTTTCACCAGGAACGTGGAAAAAATTAATTCTCGGAACACCATGGTACTAATTGCCGGCAGGACATGGCTAGTCCAAAATTTCTTGACCTTAAAAATTCATTCTTTTCTCCCACCATCACCTAGCGATCTACAGTCACCCTGTGATCTAACGGTAAGATGCGATCAACGTACTATAGTCCGTTCGGAAATTCGTGCCCACAGAAAGCGTCAATTTTCTCCAAAACTGTTTGTTGTATGGACATGAATTTTTGCATGCAGTCTTAGATTTTCCATGCAGTTATTAATATATTTTTGCCCCTACAAAACTCATGTCATGTTCGAATTGTCTTCTTTACGTTATATAAAAAACTCTTACTGTTGTCTGGGTTAATTTTTAGTAGTTTTACAGGAAAGTTACAAGATCCGTTCAAAAATATTTTTTTTTTGGTTTGAATTAGTTACTCGCGACTGTGTACAATAGGTGCGCACTCGTGCGGACATGTAGTCATTACACTAATTCAAACCAAAAAAAATATTGTTGAACGGATCTTGTAACTTTCCTGTAAAACTAAGAAAAATTAACCCAGACAACGGTAAGAGTTTTTTTTATAAAACGTAAAGAAGAAAATTCGAACATGACATGAGTTTTGTAAGAGCAAAAAATATATTAATAACTGCATGGAAAATCTAAGACTGCATGCAAAAATTCCTGCCCATACAACAAACAGTTTTGGAGAAAATTGACACTTTCTGTGGGCACGAATTTCCGAACGGACTATACCAGTCTATACTGCACACAGGTTTGTGTGACGCGGACTTAACAGTTTGTTTCTATTATGTTTTCATTGGCATTCATTTCTTCAAAATGTTGCGTTGTGTGCAAATGGTGTGCTACAGTTGTACAGTAACAACATGTTCCTTAATAGTGTGGTTGGTACTCTATAGATTACTTAAAAGTATAATTATACTTAGTAACACCAGACGGCGGAACACGCAAAGACATCAACAACAGAATGGATAAATCGAGAACAGCCTTTACTAACATAAACAACATCCGGAAGTACTCTTAGTGCAGCACAAACACCAAATAAAGATTTCATGAGAGCTGTGCACTTTCTGTGCTTCTCTATAGTGCAGAATGCTGGAGAGTAACAGAGAAGGAAATGTCGAGACTTGTTTTCTTTCAACACAATCTACCTAAGGAAAATTCTCAGAATCTTTTGGCCGAATACCATCACCAACCAAGAACTGCTTACTCGGAGCAACCAAGAGCACAAGCAGACCATCATAGCTGGCAGACGCTGGATTCGGTTGGCCACGTCTTCAGAAGAAACCCTGATGCCATCACAAGAACAGCTGTGCTATAAACCCCTGAAGGAAAGCGAAAGTGAAGCCGACCAAACAAAAGTTGGCGGAAAACTATGAAGGCCGAGAAGCAAAGAATGAACCAGAGCTGGGGCACTGCACGAAGGATGTACGGGATCGAACAAAGTGGAAGCAGTTTGTTGCTGCCCTACAAGACCCCACCAGGCGCGATGGCGACTGACTGCTTTGACATTCGGCTGCGAAGGATCAAAGAAGATCATTATGATCCAAGCACTTTAAACATTGCATTAAAAAACCAGTGTGCATAACAAATTATTTTATGGACAAATTCTTGTCAATGGAAGTAAGAGGGAGAATTCTTCAGTATTAGATGGAACCAATCCTAACATCCCCTGAAGGAAAGCAATAGGAACAGCACTAGAGGTTACAGAGATGTGGTTTAACAGAAGAATGTTAAAAATACTATGGACAGCTAAAGAGAGTAATCAGGATGTCATGAAAGAGGCCAATACACAAAGGACGCTTATTTCTCATGTTAGAAGGAATCTAGCCTCTTTCTTTTGGCATGTTATGAGAACATAAAAACTGGAATATTTCGTGACAACAGGAAAGACTGAAGGAAAAAAAGACATAGAGGAAGACAAAGAAAGAAGATGCTGGGCATCGTGGCAATGTAAAGAAGTCAACAGCATAACTGATAAACAGTACTGGAGATTGGAAGTTGTGGAGAGACATGATCGCTTATACCACCAAGCATGGTACTTAACGAAGAAGAAGAAGAAGAAGAAAAAGAAAAGGAAAAATAAAAAGAATGTTATAACATATGAGAAGTTATGTGCGTCTCATAGGTGCATACACAAATGTGATTCCTGTGAGAAGAGAGTGGCAGGATGTTACTTCTCGCGGCAGAAGTTCAGATAAAAAAAAAAAATAAGATTAATCTTATTTAAAATCTCATATATGGAATCTGAAGCTCTAAATTCAAACCAAAGAACAGAATGCACCATCATAATGTGTCCAAATGTACACTGAAAAAAACTGTCATTATGGATTGACAAAGATTTATAAACGCCATTAGCGTCTGTTATTGCTCTGTAGTATTATTTATTTCCTTGTTCTATTTCGTTCCTTATGGAGCACGGAGACACTACTGTAACTATGTCTTTGATTGAAGTCAAGAATAATTCTGCATAGGGCAGAGCAATTGTTAATTTACATCTGATCCGTCGTCTTTTGTGAAGAATGAAGCAATGGTTTTAGACCGTTCAAGCCCCCAACTGGTGTAAATCCAGCGAAATTCTTTTCCAAGAAGTAGCTCTATATATGTAAATATATGTCTATGCATGTATGTGTGTGTATGTATATATATATATATATATATATATATATATATATATATATATATATATATATATATATATATATATATATATATATATATATATATATAAAAGAGTCTTGCTCGTACGTGTGCTTTCACACTTATAATAACTGAATCAGCTATGATTGTTATGTTTTAAAATAACACGTAACAAATTTAATAATCTATGAGTTTTAAAAAGTTAAATTAGAGATGAAATGATGGTGAATTTTAGATGAAATTTTATCTTGATAGAGACTGGAAAGAGGAATGTTAATGTTCTTTGCTGTTGCCTTTTAGTAAGCACTTAGCTTTGCATCGATGACTACTGCAGCCGTGGTTTCGTCAATTCTTCTGTGATGATGACACTTCACAGTCTGATAGCTTCGTTTTACGTACTTTAGACAAAAGAAAAAGAACAAATGCCTCTGCTAAGTACATTTGTGGGCTGCAAATTACCAGGCGCATTGTCTCGCTATGCACCCACCAATGTTAGCCTCTCTGAATAATTAAATTCTTGAGTATACACAGCGTAACTCAGGGAAGGTGATTATAAATCACCAATATTCTTCTGTGTATTAAACTGGGAAAATATGTGCTTGGACAGCGCGAGCAATGATTTGCCTGAATTACAATTAAGAAGGTGCATATATCTCACAAAAAGATATTATACACTTTAGGCACATGTGATGTAATCATCACTCATCACTGCTCCAGTCGGAGTCTTGGGTCACCTCTGCTGTGTGTTTTTTGTCCGACTAGCAAGAAACAATCACCAGCGCTTGCTGTAGTGGTTTATGAATATACTATTTTCATATGTTGAGGTTGCCAGCCTCCTTTATAACCACTTAGCAAGAAAACATGTCAAATTTGCATTTGTAAAATAAATGTTTACACTTACCCCAAAGTAACTTTTGGGAACACAATCTCCTGGCACAGTTTTGAACCTAGCATCTTAGGTTTAGATGCTTTCGTATCACTTGGTCTGGAAATTTGAGTATTCCTCTTATGACGGGTGCTCTGATTCCGTAGGTCTCCAGTCTTGGTATTTATAAATGCGGGTTTAGTTTTTTTAAGTTTTAAAGTTGCCCAAATACTCTGATCTGTCACTTATAATTTTGGAATACGTAGTCCGATCCTTCTCTTTCTGGCTCTGGTGAATTGCTAGCTTGACGTGGCAATGCAGTCTGATCTGTGACTCCGATTTCGCTACATTATATTCCCATGTCTCAGTTCAAATCCCAGATTGTGCTACCGACGAATTTGCCAATGAGAACCATTGTGTATTCCGGCTCTCACTTTACACCAATCTAATCTCTTCTGCACTATGTGGGTAGGGGTGTTAAATCATACTTTCCCCAGCGTGTTTTAAAACATTACATTTTAAAATTACAACGCATGACCTCTTTCTAAAAATGCCGTAATGCTTCCGATTGCATTTTTTATGCAAAACTCATAAACACGTATGTGCAGTCATTTCCTATTTAGATGCTTTCCGCCAATATTGTCTCCCCGGACAGATTATTCGTAATAATTACACAGGGATAATCCGGCGGAAGCTATTATCTCATTATCACCTGTGCTTTCGTTCCTCTCCCAGACAGTCAGATACGGATCGCCGGCAGCTTAGACAAACAATATGGCTTTCCTTCCCATACCCTGCCGGGTCGTATTGTTCTGAGGAGGGTCGAGACCACCTTGGATAAGCCGTGGCCGTCTCTAACAAAAGTGGCTAGACCACTTACGTGATAATAGTATTATCCGCTGACCTGTTCATTTAACCTTGTATCATTACGGTTCACCTGGAGAAACGTAAAAAGTCTGTGTCTGGTAGCAGCAAACACATGAATGAATGTGCATAAAATATGCCAAATAAAAAGCGGAAGAAGGAGTGAGAGAGGGACAAAATGTACGTGTACAAACGTTTTGTCACGGCGGTGATATTTGTATAACTTCTTTAACATGATGGGCCTTCCAGCTACCATTACCACCATCTTCATCATCATCATTTCAATTCTATCCTTCTGCTGAACCATGAAGCCGCCACTGCACTTGGCCTCGTTACAGGAAACCTGTACCAAAGCATGCTTGTTGTCTTGGGGATGTGGTTCCTGTAGCAATTTGTTTTGCATAATGAGGTTGCCAACCCCACACACAACGTCATTTTAGTCGCTCCTCTTTACGACATTCCCGGGGGACCAGAAGTTCTAACCTCTTTGTGTCTCCTCTGCAACCCCCGGGAACTACACGGGGCTATATTATATTTCAATCAATACCCTTTAGCTGACCAAAGAGCAAAGGGTTCAATAAACACATGCAAAGTCATCTTGTCTCAAGTCATCACCTTAAGTTCTCCAAGTTTCACAGCCCTACAGTAGGACTCATTTCACATTTCAGTTGCAGATACTTATTTTTGTGTTGTTCATTAACGAAGGCAGTCATTGTGTCAGACTCTTAGCTCATGCTTCGAAAGGTTCAAAATGGTTGGCTACAGCATGAATGGTTAACATTCATAGAAGCTTCGAGTTTGCAGGAGCTGGTGTGGATCTACTGTCCTAGTCATGCAGAGGTATGCGGTAATGAGAGAGCTGACAGACTAGCATCAAGAGCACCCACAGTGGGGACACTGGATATAGATAAGGAAGAGATTCTGAAAACAATTAATGATTGCCTGTTAGAGAATGAACACTGCAATAATGAATCATCAAGGTTAAGACTTGGAATTTGGCATCAAACGTAAGGCTAGTAGAGATGGGCTTATGAGAGGATGCATCCGACGTGTATAGAACCAGCGAGCTACAGGAAGTTAGCATTTACACTCTTCGACATATACTAAGGGAGACTGAGCACCTATGAGTTTGCTCTGATTTCAATGATGTCAATTTGTGAGGATTTACTGTAATTTTATATTCAACGGGCTCCATTTTTCTTCTCCATGTATTATTTGCGTATATTTATGAGGACTTACTGTGGGTTTTAATTTCATTTTTGCCCCAGTCCTCTTCTCTCTGTAAGTAATTTCGTTCGTTTTATTTATTAGGCAGTTGAGCGCGTAGTTATTATTAGGCAGGGTAAATTCTCCCGACGTTAGGAGAAATTCCGTAACTCCCGTACTTACTATGTTTAAACGAGGGGTGGGGTAGAACCACGACCCAGGTATGTAGAACCGACGCTATAACCAATCAAATTTATCTTGATAACGCGAACGGTCAGAAAACCTTATCTAACATGACGCAATAAGATGTGCGGGGGCAGAAATAAACTAATATTAGACAAACATAAAGGTATGTTTTCAGGCACTCGTAAGAAATAAAGAAGTAGAACACTTGGACAACAGAAAAACAACACACGTGAGTGGCTTACCCAGGGTTCGAACCCCGTACCTTCCGTACGACAACTCCGCCTAGCTATCAAGCGAATCACACTGACCCCACGGCCAGCTAGGCATCCCCCCCCAAAAAAAAGATGCTTTACTGGCTATTTATCAGTAAGAAACACAAGATAACACCGGAAGTATACAGTGGGCAACTCAGCCCCTTAATGACGCAATCACTTCTGTTGTTCGCCTATTAACAGTATGTGTCAGTCCAAACAAGACAAAGACCTTGATACTGGGTCCAGTAAATAGTAGAAGACTAAAGGACAATAGTATAGAACAGTGGGTAGGTTTCTGGTATTGTATGAACATAAATAACACATAAGGAAGGGAAACCCGAGGCCTGTAAACAGTAAATTAATATTAGACAAACATAAAGGTATGTTTTCAGGCACTCGTAAGAAATAAAGAAGTAGAACACTTGGACAACAGAAAAACAACAGACGTGAGTGGCTTACCCAGGGTTCGAACCCCGTACCTTCCGTACGACAACTCCGCCTAGCTATCAAGCGAATCACACTGACCCCACGGCCAGCTAGGCATCCCCCCCCCCAAAAAAAGATGCTTTACTGGCTATTTATCAGTAAGAAACACAAGATAACACCGGAAGTATACAGTGGGCAACTCAGCCCCTTAATGACGCAATCACTTCTGTTGTTCGCCTATTAACAGTATGTGTCAGTCCAAACAAGACAAAGACCTTGATACTGGGTCCAGTAAATAGTAGAAGACTAAAGGACAATAGTATAGAACAGTGGGTAGGTTTCTGGTATTGTATGAACATAAATAACACATAAGGAAGGGAAACCCGAGGCCTGTAAACAGTAAATTAATATTAGACAAACATAAAGGTATGTTTTCAGGCACTCGTAAGAAATAAAGAAGTAGAACACTTGGACAACAGAAAAACAACAGACGTGAGTGGCTTACCCAGGGTTCGAACCCCGTACCTTCCGTACGACAACTCCGCCTAGCTATCAAGCGAATCACACTGACCCCACGGCCAGCTAGGCATCCCCCCAAAAAAAAGATGCTTTACTGGCAATTTATCAGTAAGAAACACAAGATAACACCGGAAGTATACAGTGGGCAACTCAGCCCCTTAATGACGCAATCACTTCTGTTGTTCGCCTATTAACAGTATGTGTCAGTCCAAACAAGACAAAGACCTTGATACTGGGTCCAGTAAATAGTAGAAGACTAAAGGACAATAGTATAGAACAGTGGGTAGGTTTCTGGTATTGTATGAACATAAATAACACATAAGGAAGGGAAACCCGAGGCCTGTAAACAGTAAATTAATATTAGACAAACATAAAGGTATGTTTTCAGGCACTCGTAAGAAATAAAGAAGTAGAACACTTGGACAACAGAAAAACAACAGACGTGAGTGGCTTACCCAGGGTTCGAACCCCGTACCTTCCGTACGACAACTCCGCCTAGCTATCAAGCGAATCACACTGACCCCACGGCCAGCTAGGCATCCCCCCAAAAAAAGATGCTTTACTGGCAATTTATCAGTAAGAAACACAAGATAACACCGGAAGTATACAGTGGGAACTCAGCCCCTTAATGACGCAATCACTTCTGTTGTTCGCCTATTAACAGTATGTGTCAGTCCAAACAAGACAAAGACCTTGATACTGGGTCCAGTAAATAGTGTGTTCGAACCCTGGGTAAGCCACTCACGTCTGTTGTTTTTCTGTTGTCCAAGTGTTCTACTTCTTTATTTCTTACGAGTGCCTGAAAACATACCTTTATGTTTGTCTAATATTAATTTACTGTTTACAGGCCTCGGGTTTCCCTTCCTTATGTGTTATTTATGTTCATACAATACCAGAAACCTACCCACTGTTCTATACTATTGTCCTTTAGTCTTCTACTATTTACTGGACCCAGTATCAAGGTCTTTGTCTTGTTTGGACTGACACATACTGTTAATAGGCGAACAACAGAAGTGATTGCGTCATTAAGGGGCTGAGTTGCCCACTGTATACTTCCGGTGTTATCTTGTGTTTCTTACTGATAAATAGCCAGTAAAGCATCTTTTTTTTTTGGGGGGGATGCCTAGCTGGCCGTGGGGTCAGTGTGATTCGCTTGATAGCTAGGCGGAGTTGTCGTACGGAAGGTACGGGGTTCGAACCCTGGGTAAGCCACTCACGTCTGTTGTTTTTCTGTTGTCCAAGTGTTCTACTTCTTTATTTCTTACGAGTGCCTGAAAACATACCTTTATGTTTGTCTAATATTAATTTACTGTTTACAGGCCTCGGGTTTCCCTTCCTTATGTGTTATTTATGTTCATACAATACCAGAAACCTACCCACTGTTCTATACTATTGTCCTTTAGTCTTCTACTATTTACTGGACCCAGTATCAAGGTCTTTGTCTTGTTTGGACTGACACATACTGTTAATAGGCGAACAACAGAAGTGATTGCGTCATTAAGGGGCTGAGTTGCCCACTGTATACTTCCGGTGTTATCGTGTGTTTCTTACTGATAAATAGCCAGTAAAGCATCTTTTTTTGGGGATGCCTAGCTGGCCGTGGGGTCAGTGTGATTCGCTTGATAGCTAGGCGGAGTTGTCGTACGGAAAGGTACGGGGTTCGAACCCTGGGTAAGCCACTCACGTCTGTTGTTTTTCTGTTGTCCAAGTGTTCTACTTCTTTATTTCTTACGAGTGCCTGAAAACATACCTTTATGTTTGTCTAATATTAATTTACTGTTTACAGGCCTCGGGTTTCCCTTCCTTATGTGTTATTTATGTTCATACAATACCAGAAACCTACCCACTGTTCTATACTATTGTCCTTTAGTCTTCTACTATTTACTGGACCCAGTATCAAGGTCTTTGTCTTGTTTGGACTGACACATACTGTTAATAGGCGAACAACAGAAGTGATTGCGTCATTAAGGGGCTGAGTTGCCCACTGTATACTTCCGGTGTTATCTTGTGTTTCTTACTGATAAATAGCCAGTAAAGCATCTTTTTTTGGGGATGCCTAGCTGGCCGTGGGGTCAGTGTGATTCGCTTGATAGCTAGGCAGAGTTGTCGTACGGAAGGTACGGGGTTCGAACCCTGGGTAAGCCACTCACGTCTGTTGTTTTTCTGTTGTCCAAGTGTTCTACTTCTTTATTTCTTACGAGTGCCTGAAAACATACCTTTATGTTTGTCTAATATTAATTTACTGTTTACAGGCCTCGGGTTTCCCTTCCTTATGTGTTATTCAGCAGAAATAAACATGAGTCATGAGTTGGTTTACGATATCATTGGTGGAGGTCAGAGTTTATTAAAATGCAGCAATATTATTGGTTCAGGTCGGCCCCGGAGGGACGCCACGCGATGACTCATAGCTTGGGTTATTTAAATTGTAATTAACAGCCTCGTAGTCTTTAGCGGTCTCTCTGGTTTTCAAAATTTACTGCCCTGATTCAAAGTCATATCGTCTGCTCTTAGTGAGAAATTCGATAAATTGGGTATGTGTACATCTTTATTAGCGTCGTAGATAGTGCGTTTCATAATAGATCTTAGCACGATAGAGTAAGTTTTTCTTCTGGGAGTTAATTTAATTTTTATTAACACAGAAGTGCCATCAATCGCTATCTTATAGAAATAATAAAAATGTAAGTTGTGCGTATAATTTTTTCTATGATAAGCAAGTAGTATCTTTGATTTGTGTAGCGGCTTTGAGATATTAACTGTGTGAGGAAAAGAGCTTAAATACACGGGCGCTCTGTAGTATGTAGTTGTAGTTGTGAAAATCGCAATTTGATTATGATATTTGCAGTGTAAATACGCTAGCGTATTTGTGTACTTTATTTAATTGTGTATTAATTTGTTGTGCAGTCAGGAGACAGGGGTGTAATTAATATTACTGAGTTGGTGTAGCAACTGTGTGTTTATATTGTGTAGATTTGATAACCTTTTCTGGTCAGTCGTTAAAAGTAGGGCCTAGGAATTTTACTGGAGAATGTTTCGCTTCAACGAAGTAAATGTTTTGACGCCTGAAGCTAGACTAACGTAACAGATTAGGTCAGCCTGTGTCTGGGGTTTTCTTACCAGACCGATAGTTACGTTGAGGTGGGGGAAGAGATAGGAGAAGACTGTAGAGAGTTGACCCTTGGGTAGGAATAGTTGTTTATCGGTGGTGCGTAGTTGTGTAGGTGAGCTGTATTGATTTAGGGGAGAGGTATTTATGTAGGTGGTTATATGTTAAGGATGAGAATATGTTGAATTGTTGTACAGTCGTTGGTATTTTTTTCGTTTTACAGCATTTTCACAACATACAGGGAGGGATGTAAATTGCCTTACAACTTGCCAAGGTATTCGGCCTTCTCAGGAGTAGAAGGTTCAAGGCATCGCCAGAGGTGAACGAGAACTGGTGACGCAGTATTTACCGGCGCCAAGTACGTCTGTACCAGTAAAAGAAAGCAGTTCTCAGGCAGTGAAGCCCATGCTTCAGCAGTAACGGGTTTATCTTTAAAATCCGGAGCTCTTAGCTCGTTATACCACTCCAAAGAGGCTCGTGGCCTGGAGGTTGGTTTTATGTATATACGGCCATAATAATGCCGTTGGTCCCTAAACCCTAAGAGGGTTAAATCGTCCGTTAAAGAATTGTCAGCAGCAGTGAAGCCTATACATCCTAATTCAAGTACCTCGTGCTTGATACCAAAGTCATCAGTTGCAGTAGTCAGGATCAGGAGAGAGGGTCATCATTCATTTTTCCGAAGGAGGAGCGTAACGGAGACGCCACTCAGCAGAAGACAGCAGTGTCAAAGAGATACTGAGCAGAAACAGAGGAGAAACAGAATTTATAGAGTCAGATAGTCAGAGTCAGAGGACAGCCTCTGAGTTTGCACTGAAGAAGCCCGTTAGTGGATCAGTGCTTGTGATTAGCTGTGTAGGACATTAGATAGTTCATTCAGATTTGTGTAGACATTTAGTTACGTCAGCAGCCGGACAGTGGATTATATTTAAAATTAATAGGATAGTTAGGAGTGGTGGCTAGTACTTAGAGATCCCCACCAAGTACAGTGTGTTTAATCCTTAATTCTTTTTCCCATGCAGGTTGAAAGAGAGGGTGAAAGGGTTGGGTTATATTGTCTGTCATTTTAAATTGTTTTGGTTCTTTTCCAGGTGTGCGACCTCGCACGTTATTTATTTTGATGTGTTATTTATTTTGTTGTGTAAATAAACTTATAAAATGTGTACTGGATCAGTTTCTCTATAACTATACTGTACGTATATGCTTGTCTATATAGTTGTGTCTGTGGACTTTTAGTGAAACCGTATCTCCTTTATGGTAGTCAGAGGTGGTGAGTCCTTAGCTCTTAACTAAGTCGAGAGTGGCAAGGGAGAGTCAATCTAGGTTCTCACCCTCGAAGCTATAAGTCTCATCTTTCCACAGTCACTGTCATTTCTCACACAAAATCTATCTTCTCAGACTTTCTCATAATAGTGTCTTGTCTTTATACTCGGAGAAGCTCTAAACCTAAATCCTCTTCGTGACACAATTCTGTTCAACAATAACAATACAAATTTTTATTTTGGACATAATATATCTTGATCTTCATGTATTTCCCAATGCAATGAAAGCTCCCCTTGCTGGTATTGGTATTTTGATATTGTCTGTTCCTCTAACTGTGGCTATCATGCTGCCAAGATATGTGCATATACTATATTTAGGAAAAACAACTTCTGGACATTTCAATTTTAGCCCACAATTATGATCTCAAGATGATGACGTGCGTGTCTATGATTTGGTGGACGTAAATACGGACAATTATGTTTCCAGCTTAGGCATCCGAGTAATTAGCCAGATAAAGGGCCAGACTTTTCGGAGTTAGGCACGGAAGGTATAATTATATTTTAAATTATAAACATGAACTTTATCCCGGAATAAACAGTATATTACTGATCACCAAGGTCGAGATGATCCTTTGTTAGTGATTCTTGAAAGCAGACGTTTGAAAGTATATATATATATATATATATATATATATATATATATATATATATATATATATATATATATATATATATATATATATATATATATATATATGTATGTATACACACAAAGTTTGCCTCATTTTGGCGAGATGCGCTCCGTTCAACCTAGACACAAGGTCCGTCGGTTATATTAGGGTGCATGTCCAAATATAAAAGATCTTGTGGCCGGGTTACGTTCTAGTAATTGAAAGTATTTGAGTTAAAAAAAGTTACACGGACAAAGACGGTTTAAGGAATGACTTTGTGTTATAGTTTGTAAACGACATCAGGAATTATTGATGTACGATAACTGACTAGTCACTTTTATTCAATGCGATAGAATGTATGGACAATTGATATATGTTTGTTAATGCATGTGGCAACAGAAGTGTAACTGGATCCCTACAATTTGTTTGTTCAGTTAATTGTTTCTTCTTCTTCGATCCTGAATCCTTGACTGATAAAGCAGTCACCATCACGCCTAGTGGCATTTTTTTGGGCAGCAATAAACTGTCCCCAACTTGCTCGGTCGTTGGTAATCCTTCGTGCAGTGCACCAACTCTGGTTCATGCTTTGCATCACGGCCTCCACAGTTCTCCGCCTGGTTGTCTTTGGTCGGCCTCTCTTTCGTCGCCCTTCTGGGGTCCATAGCATAACAGTTCTGGTGATGGTGTAAGAGTCTCTTCTAAGGACATGGCCAACCCACTTCTAACGTCTGCACGCAATGATGGTGTGCATATCTTTTGGCTGCACGGTGTAAGCAGTTCCTGGTTGGACATGGCATTCGGCTCAAAAATTCGAAGAAGTCTCCTTAGGCAGGTTGTGTGGAAATAGGATAATTTGGACAATTCCTTTTCTATAACAGACAAGAAATTACTTGTTTATGATAATTAAAACCATAATTGAATATTAGTTCTTCGGAATCGTTGTCAGCTGCGCGATAAAAAAACAATAAAATTATCTTCGCAGTTGTTGAGACTCTTTTTGCGCATCACTTAGGATCTTGCATTTGAAAACTTGGTGGTCCGATGCGATTGTGTATGCGTGGTTATGACATGACTTATGAGTGTTTGCGGTAGCAACTGAAGATTACTATGCTGTGTGTCGATGAAGGAACAGTGTTTGAGATTTCGGAAGGTGTCTTGAAAGATTTACAAAGCGTATTAACATAACGACTATAGGATTTTTGGAAATGTGCTGATAAGAAGTCGTGTTCTTGACAAAAGAGTAGTAATATATGTAAGATATCATAAGTCAATATGGATATGTCAGATTCTTGATGATCGCATAGAATATAATAATTACCGAGAGTGGATGGAACATAAATCATATAAAGGACTAGTGGTGGTACTATATACCTGTCGATGGATGCATTAATATTTGAATGGATCTCAGTACGATAATCAGTTATGATCAAGGTGTTATGGATTCCCAGTGTGGAAGTCATTAAAACGTTGCGTCTGTGTGAAAAATGGATTTGAATTATTAATCAAGTTATACTTGATCAATCGTATTCAACGTTGCGTTATAAACTGTTTCGCCCATTCATTTATCGAGGCAACATACATACACACAGTCACGTAACAGCCGTAGGAAATGAAAGTTATCTTTGAATAAATATAGCGTATTAATCTTAATATAATAACGTAAATCTCACGGCAACAGCTTGATCTCCATATAACTGTGCCCAAGCTCGCGCCCTGGAGAGGACACTCCAGCTTCACCCTATAGGTGTCGGCAAAACACGGGAAGTAGCAGTTACCGGTTATAAGCTTTTTGCCCAATTGGCGTAGGGCATGGCGCCAGGGGCTACTTCCGACAGTGGGAGAGGTTCTAGGATCTCACTGGACAGCTACCGCCCGCTTCAAGCTGGGCAGCCCCCAGTCAATAAGGTGTTGTCCCGCCACTGTCTGCTTTCCCCATTGGGTGCATGGGGATTAGGGTCAAACCCGAACTGTGGACAGAAAAATTTTGCACCAAGCAATTATCGAAAAAATAGAAATAAGCAAACTCTCAGATTGGGATGCTGGAACGTCCGGACTATGTTGACTGGACTATCCGAAAACCTACAGGATGTAAACGATGTAAGGAAGACAGCCATAATTAATGATGAGCTTAAACGACTTCAGGTGGATATAGCTGCACTTCAGGAAACGCGCCTGGCGGGCTCTGGAACAGTGAGCGAGAAGGACTACACATTTTATTGGCAAGGGAAAGATCTTAATAAAGCTAGAGAACACGGAGTAGGTTTTGCGGTCAAAAAATCGCTAACTAAAATGGTTGAACCAGGCGAGAATGGATCAGAACGCCTGTTAACGCTCCGCCTGCAAACTAGCACAGGTCCCATCACCCTTGTCAGTGTGTATGCTCCTACTCTGTACTCTGCCTCAGAAGCTAAAGATGAGTTCTATGAGAATCTAACAGCAATTATCAAAAGCATACCTAGGCAAGAACAGCTTGTTCTCCTTGGTGACTTTAACGCTAGAGTGGGTGCCGATAATGTTTCATGGCCTTCATGTCTGGGCAGGTTTGGTATTGGCAAGATGAATGAAAATGGACAACGGCTCTTAGAGTTGTGCGTCCACCATGACCTCTGCGTGACCAACACCTACTTTCAGACAAAACCCCAGCATAAGGTGTCATGGAGACACCCACGATCCAAGCACTGGCACCAACTTGACCTGATTCTCGTAAGAAGGCCACTCCTCAGGTCTGTGCTCTCCACGCGCTCGTACCATAGTGCAGACTGTGATACAGATCACTCCTTGGTTTGCTGCAAAATCAGAGCACAACCAAGAAAACTCTATCATGTCAGACATGAAGGGAAACCACGCATTGATACCAGCAAGATGTCAGACCCTTTCATGATCGCTCAATTCACTGCGACCTTCGAGAAAGTGCTCAGTAGCCCTCATCATGGTGATACTATTACAGAGAACTGGGAGCATCTACGGAACACCATTCAAAGTACTGCACTTGCCACCTTTGGTAAGAAAACAGCCAAGTCAAATGACTGGTTTGATGCTTCATCAGATGTGATGGCACCTGTCATTGAAGCTAAGCGCAGTGCTATGAATGAATACAAACGTTCACCGAGTGCCAGAACCCTACAGATCCTGAGGGCTACGAGAAGCAAAGTTCAACAAACTGCTCGACGCTGTGCAAACGACTACTGGCTCCAGCTCAGTGAGAGCATCCAGATCACAGCGCAAACAGGCAACATTAGACAAATGTATGACGGTATAAAGAAAGCACTTGGCCCCCATAAAAGTAAGACGGCACCGCTAAAAACCATCAGCGGAGAGAAGCTAACCGATAAGGGTAAGCAGATGGAGAGGTGGGTCGAGCACTACTCCGAGCTTTACGCTAGAGACAATACCGTTACGCCTGCAGCCCTTGATGGTGTCAACAGTCTGCCAACTATGGAGGAGCTGGATGCCGAACCAACATTAGAGGAACTCAGCAAGGCCATTGATAGCTTGGCCTCTGGCAAAGCACCAGGCAGTGATGGGATTCCTCCTGATTTAATCAAATGCTGTAAGAGCACGCTATTACATCCCCTGCATAGGATGCTATGCCAGTGCTGGGAAGAGACAACTATTCCTCAAGACATGCGAGATGCCAAGATTGTAACACTGTATAAAAATAAAGGAGACAGAAGTGATTGCAATAACTACAGAGGCATCTCTCTTCTTAGTATTGTTGGTAAGGTTTTTGCCAAAGTCATCTTAATGCGACTACACAAGTTAGCTGAGCGCATATATCCAGAGTCACAGTGTGGATTCCGAGCTGGCAGATCAACAACAGACATGATCTTCTCTCTCCGCCAGCTTCAGGAAAAATCAAGAGAGCAGAAAAGACCATTATATATCGCCTTTATAGACCTCACAAAAGCATTCGACCTGGTTAGTAGGGATGGACTCTTTAAAATCCTCCTGAAAATAGGCTGCCCTCCTAAAATGCTGGAAATGATAAAGTCATTCCATGACGGCATGAAGGGAACAGTCCAATATGCTGGAAGCACGTCACAGCCCTTTGATATACGAAGTGGCGTTAAACAAGGCTGTGTTCTGGCTCCGACCCTCTTCGGAATCTTCTTTGCCTTTCTCTTGAAACATGCATTCAGAGATGCAACTGAAGGAATATGCCTTCACACTAGGTCAGATGGCCGTCTGTTTAATCTTTCAAGGCTGAAGGCAAAAACAAAAATCAGAAGGGTCACTATAAGAGACTTGTTGTTCGCTGACGATGCTGCAGTCGTCACTCAAAGCCAACAGGAGCTTCAGAGCTTGATGAATCGCTTCACTAAAGCATGCAAGGACTTTGGCCTCACAATAAGTCTAAAGAAAACGAATGTGCTGAGTCAGGATGTGGGTGCTGCACCAGTTATCACTATCGATAACTATGAATTGGCAGTGGTGCACCACTTCACATACCTAGGGTCTACCATCAATGACAAACTCTCACTGGATACAGAAATCGACAGCCGCATTGGCAAAGCTGCAGCTACCTTTGCCCGCCTCACATCGCGTGTTTGGGGAAACTCTAAACTCACAATGAAGACCAAAGCTGCGGTATATAATGCCTGCGTCACCAGCACACTCCTATATGGCAGCGAGACCTGGACGACCTATGCTAAGCAAGAAAGAAGGCTCAATACCTTCCATTTGCGGTGTCTACGCCGCATCCTCGGCATCTCGTGGAAAGATAAAGTGACAAATGTCGAGGTGTTGTCACGTGCTGGCCTTCAAAGTATGTATACGCTTCTTAGACAACGCAGACTTCGCTGGCTTGGCCATGTTCGCCGCATGGAAGATGGTCGCATCCCAAAAGATATCTTCTACGGACAATTAGGAAGATGTGTGCAAGAGAGATATGAGGGCACTGGACATGGATCCAGCAACATGGGAGGATGAAGCTGCCGATCGCACTAAGTGGCGATGCTATTTACGGCGCCACCTCAGATTGGGCGAAGAGAGGCTCACACAAGAAGCAGAGGTGAGGAGAAAACGTCGAAAGGAGCACCAGGAAAATAAGCAGTTGAGGGCTGTCACCTCAGGGGCGCATTCCCATAGTCAGTTATGACTGAAGGGGCTATTATTATTATAATAAATCTCACGAGAAAGTAATTTTTTACTGGAGCTGTATTGGCAACTATTGACTCCGCTGGCTATCAGATACAGGGTGTGTAACTGACATCTCATGCTTGAAAGAAGGAAAAATCATTGCCTGTTTGTCTGTTTTGGGGAAATAGTTTTCCGGTATGCTTTATGCTTCTTTCCAATGTTTTAAGTGGAGTTGAATTTCATAAAACAAAGTGAAGTAAAAACATACTTTATTGACCACTTTTAATATTTTTACCAAATGCGCGAAGAAAAAAAATTGTCAATGCATTATACTGCACAGCGCAGAATGAAAATGAGTGGCCAGTTAAACGGCTTCTGGGTCGACCCAGCCCCAACTGGGTACCAGAGCAACTCTGGGAAGGTTAAGGCGGCTGGCGTGATGTCACCCCTAGTGTGCCGATGGTCAAGAAAATATGGGCCCTACACCATATTCCCAATATGCCTCAATGGGCGTGTAACGGGAATCCTTTACCTTTATATATGTGATCTTCCCTACTAGTCATTTCTGACCAAAGGAGCGTACCTCCCGAAATAACTTCCGGTGGCACGAGGTTGGGCAATGTTAGATCAAGCTGTTGCCCATGCAGCATGACCCGGCCTGGACGTCAGAGGAACGGTCTAGCCGATACAGTCTGACACCAGTAGCAACAGCCTAGTCATTAGTAGGATACGGAACTTGCCCTCAATTGCTTACCGTAAGCATGTATTAGCTCTAGAATTGCCACAGTTATCCAAGTAGGATCGTGTCATCTAAGGAACCTCGACTGATTTAATGAGCCATTCGCGGTTTCACCGTGAGACAGTGTGAACTTAGACATGCATGGCTTAATCTTTGAGACAAGCATATGACTACTGGCAGGATCAACCAGATAACTGTCTGAACAGAGCATTTCGTCGCTCGCGTCGCGCGGGGAGGGAGACAGCGCTCACCTTTATATATATACATATATGGGTATATATATATATATATATATATATATATATATATATATATATATATATATATATATATATATATATATATATATATATATATATGTGTGTGTGTGTGTGTGTGTGCAGTGGCGGATCTACAATGAAACTAATAAAGCTTAAGCTTCAGGGCCCCTAATAAAGGAGGGGCCCCAAAAGCGACTTTAGTCCACATTGCTTAAAAATGCTGGGTCTACTGTATAAGAAGGGGTATTTAAAAAAAATTATTATATTAATAATATAATGTAATTCAATACAAAATAATAGTTAAAATAAAAATTAAAATGTTATTAAAGTATCATGTAGGCTAGCCGTAAACGAAAAAAAGCTTTCTCAGAAAGTAGATCTAAAATTTTGTCTTTTCAAAACATGCGACAATAGTCGCACGACTCAAATTGATTAATTTGTTGTTGTATATATTTCAACAATCCCAAAGTTTGAGAGTCAGTAGCACAGATGTTGTAAAGGTGGAGTGTCGCGGTGAGTTGGCTGTTCTGCTGTGGCTAATGTAGTGTTTTCCCCTTTTTAACTCTTTCAGTCCCAAGCAAAAAAGTGGGTTTGGCCCAAGCAAAAATGGCCACCCCAGTGCGTTTTTATTGTTGTTGTTTGGAAATAATTTTAAAAAATATTCATATGCATAAATAACCAAAAGTCCAAAATGAATGGCTATACTTTAAGAAAATAGCGTTTTTGAGTTGTCAAAATTAGAAAACAGCCCTATAAAAGATCAAGAGATACGAAAGCCAGTATACTGTTGATCGGGCCAAATGGGTCTAGAAGGAAGTACAGTATACTGGCTGTTGGGACTTAAAGAGTTAACAGAGGTCAAGACCCTAGAGGAATAACAATGAGTTCACGAAAGTACTTAAGTGGATACCAAAAACGCAAACTCGAGGAAAAGCGATCTAACGAAATCTCTAAATGTCAAAAACTAACAAACTATTTGGCAATGTCAAGTTTATCAACACCTACAGTTGAAACAAGCCAAGCAAATACCGTTGAAGCCACTGAAGTGCACAAACTGTGGGAGTTCTTTCTAGCAATATTGAACCCACTGTTGACGCTTTTAATACAGATGACGATCACAGTGGTCAACATGAATGTACCGCGGAACAAGCAGAGACTGAGCAGAAACAAAAAACAGGAAGCGAATTCAGTGATTTCAAAGAATACAGTGACCTCGAAAATTGGCCCATAACAGTTGATAATGATTTCATAGAGAATTGTTTAATGCAAGACATAGGATTTTTTCAAAATAATAAACCAGATGATGTATATACCGAATCAAGCAGGGTTTAGAAGGAGCAAAACAGAAGTTTCTCAAACAAATATTTTGAAAATAAATGGCCAGACTGTGATGAGATCATGGTTAGTTTATTCAAAGAGCAAAGGCTGTATATACTGTTTTGTTTGCAAACTCTTTTCTAAATGCCAAACATCACTTACAACAGGTGGGTTTTCTGACTGGACGAATGTACTCAGAACTCTGGAGGATCATGAAGACAGCATTGAACATAAGAGGGCGATGTTGTGTTGGATAACAAGAAAGTCAAATAAAAATAATGTGGATCAGCAACTTGAAGAACAGATGACAAAAACCATACAGTACTATTTTGAAGTACTGAAATGAGTTGTTGCTGTTATAAAGTTTTTAAATGAAAGAGGTGTGGCATTTAGAGGTCATGAGGAGAAGTGGGGCTCACCAAATAATGGAAATTTCATGGGGGCCATTGAACTTATTGCAGAATTCGACCCATTTTTACATGAACATCTCGAGAAATGTGAAAATGAAAAAGTAAATGCTACTTACCAATCCAGAAACCGTGTATGAGAAAATGATATAAATTATGGGAAAACTGTGAATCAAATCAACAACCTAGACACCAAATACTACTCAAGCTGTGAATCCAATCAACAACCTAGACACCAAATACTACTCTATTATTGTTGACTCTACGCCTGACCTGACACATGTTGACTAGCTGGTAATTGTGGTTCGATACTGCTATAATGGAAAACCCTGTGAGAGATTTTTAACATTTTTACCGACAGAAAACCATTCATCAACGACTTTGTTCAACAAAATACAAGTCCTGGGTGAACATAAGCTTTCACTTGAAAATATCCGTACTCAGTCCTACGATAATGCATCTAACATGAAGGGCTCGAAGAAAGGGCTGCAAGCACTCTTTAAAAACATTATAGTCCGTTCGGAAATTCGTGCCCACAGAAAGCGTCAATTTTCTTTCTTTCTCCAAAATGTTTGTTGTATGGACATGAATTTTTGCTTGCAGTCTTAGATTTTCCATGCAGTTAAGATTTTGCGATCATTACATCCACAGCTGTCGCGAAATTTGCAAAACGGCGATTTTCTTTGATCTTCTTGGAACATTTGCCTAAATCTGCCCGTAACATTAATTCTTACAGTAAATCACAACATTTGTCCGACAAGACGGTTCGAAGGCGTGTCCTAAATGTGTGATTGGTTGTTCACGTGATTTTGATACGAGGAATGATGTTCTGATAATGAACCATGATAGCAGTAAATCATCAGGAAGCTATGACGAATCGTAACTGTTTATGTGTTATTATAGATTGGCATATGAAATTAGTTTATCACAAACGAAGGAATGCGATCGACGTGCCTCATTCCGAATCGGACGACTCCAATAAGTTCACAACAGTTATTGGTTGGATAAACTGCAAGCCATCTCGCTGCCAGTAATCTTCTTCTTCCTATAGCACGTGTTCTTCACATTTAGCCCAGTACTCTGTGTCTATTCGTGAAAGGGCCTCACGAGTCATGTCTTTAACATCGCACATTTTAAAAGTGGTGTTCTTTAACTCTAGCCAAAACCAGTTCTATTGGGTTAAGGTGAGAATGGTAAGGTGGGAGTCGAAGAGAAACATGACCCTGCTCTTGGATGATTTTATCAATCAGATACACTTTTGTCTTATTCCTCTGTCTCACAAGCTGCAACAACTCTGGTTTTAAATAGCTGTTGTCAGCGAAGATATTTTCATTCACAAGCCACCTCCTGATTTCATCTTTCGTGCTTGCCGAAGTGGGAGCTTTATCCTCCTGCGCTAGAACATTATGATAGGACGCATTATCCATCACCAGGCAAGACGGCCTATCTAGAGTCGGGAGGAGTGTATTTACTATCCAATGTCGAAAAATTTGCTCATTCATTTCACTGTGGTAGTCACTACCATCTACATACTTTGATAGAAAAATAAGCTCTGCATCACGGACAAGCCCATTCTGTCTGCTGCCAGCATGTGCTAATATAATGCGTTGACCTTTGCTGCTGGGAATTTTCCTTCTATGGTCTCCGTCAACAGATTGCAATTCTTTCTCGTTCGTATGATGAGCATTAACCCAAGATTCGTCCAAATACACTATATCATAGCCGTCTTGCCTTCTCTCACGAATCTGCCTAAGGTATTTGCTTCGAGCTGCAAACAGATGTGGTTTTTCACATAAAAAATTCCTTCCGCCAGACGTTTTTCTAAAAGTGAAGCCAACACTTCTGACAAGTTGCCAAAGAGTTGTTTTTGAGACGTTAATATCGCATTCTGCTTGCAGCCGACTTTTCAGCATGCAGAGAGTAACAAGTTGATTGGCATTAAACATCTTCAAAATCAAACGTCTAATGACATCCTTGTCAAAATCATCAATTTTTTTCTTTCTTCCTTGCTTAACCGCAGCCTCTGTACAATCACCGTTCTGTTGTATCCAACGTCGAAAAGATCTTCTATCCACACCCAGGGCCTTTTGTGTTCTCCTACCTGGTTCTTGGATGTCGTGGTATAAAAAACCCATCTTAGCCTCTCTGCGAAAATGCCTGTACAATATAACAGTTACCTTCTGCAAAGTGATAAATTTGCATTTCAGATTCATTGCGCTTTTCATAATTATGCAGTTTAGTTTATTAATATATTACACGCTAGTGTCGTTTTGTTTCGTTGCAGCCAACGCATTGCAATTAGCATACGCCGCTGAAATAATTACTCGCGACTGTGTGCAATAGGTGCGCACTGGTGCGGACATGTAGTCACTACACTAATTAAAAAAAAAAAAATTGAATAGCACATTTCATCGCTTGTGCTGTGTTGCAACAAAAATTAAGTGCGCATTTTTTGAACGGATCTTGTAACTTTCCTGTAGAACTAATAAAAATTAACCCAGACAACGGTAAGTGTTTTTTATAACTTAAAGAAGAAAATTCTAACATGAAATGAGTTTTGTAAGGGCAAAAAATATATTAATAACTGCATTGATATCAGTAGGGCACGTAGCAAATTTCAATAACATCCATCAAGGGGTTGCAAAGTTACAACGTTCAATGTGTGGGCACGAATTTCCGAATGGACAATAACAGGTACGCAGACTATGTTCCATGTGCAGCCTGTGATGAAGTACTGAGATTCTGTCTTTCAAATGGCCCATGTCTTTTTCTCCTTGCATTATTTACACTATTTTTAGGAGGGATTACAAGTAATCCTCCCCATGCTTCTTCTCCTTCTATTATTCACGTTTTTTCTCAGAGTGAGACTACGATGGAGTTTTATATTATCTGCATTATGTTTCTTCTCTATGAATAGTAGGTGGTGTTTAGTGTTGTTGTGTAGGGAATTGTTGCAGTTTTATTCTAGAGGAATGACTGTAGAGTCTAGATCAGATTTGCACCAGTTTTAGTCTTTTTAAAGCTATTGCTTGCAATAGACGTATTTTTCGGGAGTTAAATTATTTTCGGCCATGTTTTCGCTTCATTTAGCAGTAGAGGGCTGAGCTTAATTCCCGATCCTTTGTTTCAATGGGGGGGGGGCGAGGCCGGAGAGGGGTGACCTTTAGCACGCGCTAGCAGTAACAGGGTGAGTCAAAGTTGTTTACAGTTTTGATTGGCTGAGATCAAACTGTATTGAAAGGCAGCCCGATCATTGGGGCTTAGAACAAAGCCGCACAAATGACGTCAGAGGTCAGCGCGGGGGTCTATGATTATATATAGGCTCGTATTTCATAGCCCGTTCTCTCAAATGTAATTGCCAGCCGTACCTGAGCAAAAATGTCGATTTGCCTTTAAGTGGGAAAATTCGAGTTTGCTAAGCATGATTTATTAGCGTGGTACTTTATTGATTGTAATTGAGTATTAGCCTGATCAGTAAGTTTTCTTGGGAAGTTATTTTTAATTTAATTCTTAACGCCAGAGCCATCAATACTATCTTAGTGATAAACTAGGAAAACGTAGGTGGTCCATTTAATTCCTTCTTGAAGGAATAACAGTATTTATGACGGGTTGTGAGTTGAGATGTTACGGGCGTGCTTTGTATTATTTCAAAGACGGTCTGTAGAGAAACCCGCATCTGTGATTTATGGTAATGTACAGAATGGCGGGAGCGCGTGTAATGTATCTCATTGAGAGTTTATTCTGAGTTAACAGTTACACATATATATTTAGACGGGAGTGGAGTTGTGAAATTGTAAGCATGTGGGTGCTGTTCTTTAATGATTATTGGAGCTGTGGAATTGTAAGCACGTGGGGGCTGTTAATTAATGAATATTAATGCGGGACCACGTGTTTGTAACTACTGGGGTTTTAATTGATAACCTGGGGTTGTGTTTAACTTGTGGGCAGTATGCAGATGCTAGCGTAACTGTTTATACGTTATTGTTTGTGCATTTGTTGTTCTGTGTATTCAGAAGACGTGAGATGTCATTTTAAAGGAAATTATTTTGTATTACATTTTGAATGGGATTTATATTACTGTAGGGGAATTTAATGATTCCTGGCGAGGTCTATTTTAATTTTGTTGATCACTGAATGAATTTAGTGTCAGTGTAGAAATGAGCCAAAGTATTTTTGCACAGGTAGAGCTCAGTGAAAAACCGTTGTGTTTCAGGTGTAGTCATGCAGAACAAAGACGATCTAAGTCAGCCGGGCTGCGAGCTGATTACCAAACAGGGGAATGTTTATTTTGGAATCGGTTAGAGAGAAGAGAAGGGAGTTGAGTGGTGGGAGAGCTGATTTTGGGCAAGATTAATTGGTATGGTGGTGCATAACGGGAATAGTCAGGGAGTTTTTTGTTATATAAGAATATGTTATTGATGTGTGGTTCAGCTGTGCATTTTCTATTGGTCTACAGCGGGTAGCGGCACAGTGGGATAGAGCGAAATTTGGCACCACAAATTTCCCCATGGCAAAGTTTGGCCTCTCAGACAAATCAAAGTTTTGAGATATTGCCAGAGGCGGAAAAAGAAGAGAAATACGTTTTCCAAAGACAGAGGAAGACATTTCTCCAGTGGAATAGGATTGTTGGATAAATCCTGAGCTCTGATGCTCGATCTTGTTACACATGCAAATGGGCATGCTGCCAGCGTTGTAGTAATTATTTCGCTTCGTCCCGGCCATAATAAAGCCGAAGGCCCACAGCCCAGAGAGGGGTAAACGGGCAGGTGAATCCAGATGTGTTAATAGTAACCAGCTACAGTTTCCAGTCCAGAATCCAGTGGGTTCTTTTTATACCTTAGTCGTCAATCTCAGAATTGTGGAGAGCAACAGGGTTAAAATCCTCTCTACAGGTGGTAGACCAGAAAGACAGAACTGAGACATAGTTTGGTATAGATCATAGCAGAGGTCAGCTGCTGAAGTTTAGAGGTGCAGTTAGCTGTGTAGCAGTGTTCAAGAGATTTCAGGATAGGCTGTGTAGTAACGAAGTCTGTGCAGAGATTGTGTAGACAATTCGTAGTAGTTCAAGCTGACTGTGTAATTAGCAGTAACATTAGAATTTAGAATAGCTAGTTGAGTGGAGGCTCGACATCTGAGACCCCACCAAGTTCAGTGTGGTTTGTTAATCTTATCTTCTTTCCCTATCCAGGTTGAATTTGTGGGTGAAGGGTTGGGTTGATGTAAAATCACGTTTTAACTGTGCATTCTTTGTTTCCAGGTGTGCGTACACGCACTTTATTTATTTGACATGTATTTGAGTTTTGTTTAAAGGTGTAAATAAAACTGTACATTATAGTATGGATCAGTCACTTTACTTACGTCTGTATCGTGGTGTATGTGAATCTTAAGTTAACCGTATCCCCGTAGGGTAGTTAGAGGTAGTTGAAACTATAGCGATCTAATACGTCCGGAGTGGCGAGGAAGAGTCAACTTTGGTTCTTAACCTCGCAGCCAATAGTTTCAACTGTTCACATTTTCACTATCATTTTCATCAAATCTATCTTTTTCAGTCTTTCTTCTCACTAGTGTCTTGTCATTATACTGTGGCAGTTAGGGAACGATGTACAGTCGAAGGGAAGGAATAAAGAGAACTAGGAATGTGAAGGTTCAGATAGAGTATAAAAAGGAGATGCACGAACAATGTTGCGCATGACAGAGGTGAACGATAAATCTGGTGAATCACGCTTTTCTCAGCAACAGTCCAGAAACGTGAGCCAGAGAGGAAGCCGCATATACGCGGCAGCCATATTGAAGGCAGTATTCAGATAGTTTAAGTGATGAATATTTCATGGACAAGAAGTAGTTGGGTAATGATTAACCCGAATTATTGAACAGTGAGAATTCTTGTCTAGAAGGAGAAACGGTGTGAGTTAGTTTTATTCGGAAAGGGAAAAGGTACGTAGAGTGATTCATGATACATATAGACAGTAGTCATGTTCCTCAGTGATAAAAGGGAAAACAACATCCCCGGAGAGGCCCGGTCTACCATCAAGATAACCTGAACACTGAGATGATAGATAACAATAGACATAAGAAATTACAAGGAAGAAAGAACAGAACTAGAGACTATAGCACCTGCATGATCACTGATGGTTAAAAGGTCAGAAGGTGTAGATTCGATACTGAGCGAGAGAGAGTGAGGAAAGAAAGAACTTACATTGTATATTCTATGATGGACCAAATGTGGAGGTCAGAGCAGACAGCAATGATCCTTTCATATGTAAATAAACACTATTCAAATTACTATGGCGTTATCGCATCACGTGCTGTGTGTGTGTGTGACTGTGTGGTATACAGCATATCATAGCTAACCACAGAGGTAAGCGAACCTGGACAGACATTGCCATATAAATATATATGATTCATAATACAACCATAGCCTGCCACAATACGTAGACAGCCTCTAGTCTTAAATCCACTTCGTGACACAGCCCATTTACTTAACCTTGTTGGAGAAAAGGCAGTGTCTACTGTACCTGAAGTTGATGACTATTTTGGCATTTTGCAGGAGCTGTATGTTTTCTTTTCTGGATCTCCACGAAGATGGGGGATTTTAAACACACAGGGCAATCTACATTTTTTCTCTAAAGAGCTTAAGTGTAACTAGATGGTCCGCACACTATGATGCAGTCCGGGCAATTAAAAATAGATATATGGGTTTTTTACAAACTCTCAAACATATTTTTGAAGACTAAGAAGAGAAGCCTGAATGTAAACGAGGTCCAAAGAATTTATACAAGAAGTTGGTACAGCTGGAATATGCTATTTTAGCAGTCGTTTGGGAAGAAGTGATAAAGCGTTTCAGCAAAACAAGTAAGAAACTCCAAACCCCTGGTTTTGATGTATTTGAAGGTTATCTTCTGCTTTCATCTTTATGTGATAGGGTCGGAAAGACACCCGGCTTACCCCTTCACGGGAAGACACCCCAGCTTCCCCCTTCATTGTGAGTGGCACATTTATCGCCCATATTTTCGATGTGCGCGAAGCATGCTGGGATGTAAATTCTTCAAGATTGATGAAAAGGCCATAATAACGCCTAAAAATTAGTTTTGGTGCATAGTTGTGTGTTATATTTGATAGTGGTGTTTTTGCTCTAGAAATAGTTGTGTATATCTGTGTTTTCATGCCTGGTAAAGCAAAATCGCGAGTGTCATTTAAGTGGCTAAATTAATCCGCGCAGCGCGGACTAAGTTGAGTGTTTAGGCTTAGCGGTTTATATAAAGAAATAGCGAGCATCAAACCGGCCTATTTGAAGATTCAGTCCGGACGAGAGGGTAACGAAGTTAGGCTAGCCCTGTGTCGGTAGCAGAAGAACAAAGACATGCACGTGAGTTAATTTAAATTAGAATTAGTTTTCTATAATTCTGAAATTATATCGATGTGGCTATTTTAATGTTTAATGAGATAAAAAGATAAATAGATAGATGTGTTCCCAAAGGAAATGTCTTTTTAAGGCATTATGATTTAGTCTCGAAATGATAGATGAGTGGAAATAATGTTTGATAGGTTTTATTAGGCATACTAAATCCAGATTGCGGCTGTAAGAGCGATTATTTCAGTCATCAGACCGGGCAAGAAAGGCGAAGATAGTATGAAAGTATTTTGTACATGAAACTGGACAGAAATGTTATCAGAAACTGCAATTTAGATAATATTAACTAGTTGGGAAGATGGCTACCGGGAGGACCACGTGTTGATGACCGTGCGTAAAAGAAGACGCCAAGGAGTCTGCATTTAACACTCTTAGTGATCACTTAATGTTAAAGTTAGTTGCTTATCCTTTACAGGACGTGGCAATCAACCCTAGCTTTTATTGGATGTTTGTGATTTTTCTAGGCAATTTTTTTCATTCAGTAGTTTGCCATTGCTTTCTGAACGGTACGGCGCTTATACCATTGTTAAAAATCCACACAAAGCGATCTGCTACCAAACCGCCCGCAGCAGGTTTCGAACCTGGTATATCTGGATTATGAAACTGCGTTCATATCCATTATGCCACAGACGCCGACCACTTAATGTTACGCAGTTTTATATCGCGTGAATCGACACATGGGTGAAAGTATGTAATTTTCCCCAGTAATAGAAGAGAGAGTTTTCGTGGTAAATTTCCTTTATGTGATGACTAGTTCTAGTTGTTAAGTCGAGAATAATTATATTTTATTCTTTATGTAAGAGCATTTAAGTGTATTTCACGATAGCCTACTTATCAATATACTACTGTTTATCTTTGGTGGGTTACTTTAAGGTGAGAATATATATTTAGATTTTTAGAGAGCGTGCGTAAGGCGTAAGGCACGTTGAGACAGATGTTTATCTGTTCGCTCCCGGCGGAGCATGGAAACACCAATGCAGCTGATGTCCATTACAGGCCCACAATAAGCATTTTGATGCTATTGCTGTGGTTGTTTCGGTGACGGTAACGATGTGTTTCATGTGATGAGTTCCCAATCTCACCAGGGGGCGTATACGACACGCTTGTTGCCAGGCGCACCAGTCGTCACTTACGACATGTTCAGAATGCAGTAATGAATACTGAGATGGATCAGATGCGAGGTGGTGGTTTATGCCCATTAAGGAGAGTATTGGTGGTACATATTGGTTAATTCTATGTTATACATATTTCATGATTATTTAATTATTGTAATGTGAAGAATGGTTTGTGAGAGCACGTGGGCTCACTTGAAGATATATATTTCTCTTCTCCGCTCCTGAGGGAGCATGGGGCCACCAGTGTGGTTTCATCCGTATGAAGCATTCAGATGCTCGTGCAGTAGTAGTTTCGGTAGCAATCTGTGTTACACGGTGAGGTTGCCAGCCTCATGCACAACACCATACTAGTTGAGACTACGACATGCATGAGTGTGTGTGTGTGTGTGTGATAGCTGAGTGTGTGCTCTTGCAGTAGTGGTTTCGATAGCAATCTGTGTTACATGGTGAGATTGCCAGCCTCACGCACAACACCTTACTAGTCGCATTGGACGACACGCGTGTGTGTGCGTGTGTGATAGTTGAGGGTGTCAGGTAGTACACGTGGAAGGACTGTTTGACAGGTGAGAGTATCATTATTTAACTATTATGATTTTAACCAGTCGCTGCTTTGTTTGCTTCTCCAGAATTAGCAATCGGGCACATGCTGGGTGTTTTGTTATGTTCGTTGGTTTATTTGTTTAATGTTTGTTTAGTCACTGAATGGGTTGTAAAAATAAATACAGCCCCTGTCTCTAGAATCAAGAGTTTTATTGTTGTTCGGGTCGGCGCGAGTGTGAAAAGAGAGTGATCAAACATATCACAATATCATCATCACCATCTCGCCCACCCTTTCACAATTGGCGTCGTCAACAGGATAAGGCAGACAGTGACACTGAGCAAACAGCAAACGAACAAATATTGTAAACACCCAGCAGTGCAGTCTTGCATCAAGATGGCTTCGACCATTGCGCCTGTGAAAGTGGTGTACGTGAAGGGACAGAGACAAGGTTATTTAGTGGAGAGGGGAGTCCCCCTTGGCAAGAGTTTGTGGAAGATGTGGAAGCCGCGTGGAAGGTGGCGCCTTTTTGGGCAGAAGTCAAGCTAGACATGATCTGGAACAACGTTACACCATAGGTATCTAGAGAATTACGGATACATGGCGGAGCATAGGCCAGCCCTGAGCAGTTACTCAAGATAATAGAAAGAGCCTACAGCGAGCAACCACCAGTCAGTGAGATGACCAGGAATTTCCAGGCCGGGAGTCAGGGGCCTAGGGAATGTGCTGTTTTCTGTGAAGTCAAGATGCCAGAGACACTGGTGCAGATAGCAAGTGCAGAAGATCAGAATGAAAAGGAGGCACTTAAAGCAGAATTATCTCTCCTAAAGGCCCAGCTAGCACAGATGTCACAGTCCAGTTCGCCAGCACAAGAGGAGGTGCAGAGAAAGAGAGCACCATGCCAGCCGCGGGAACAGCCAACGCAAGACGAGGAGGTGTGTCCGCGGGAACAGCTAACGCAAGACGAGGAGGTGTGGGTCCGTGGGAACAGGCAACGCAAGACGAGGAGGTGTGTCCGCAGGAACCGCAACTAGCCCTTCTTGTATGTGAGAGTCAGGCTTTTGTCAAGGAAAGTTGTGAGCTGACAGCACCAACAAACGCAGTTGCACCGACAACGCGAAAAGGGATGTGCAAGTGGTATAGTGTCCACAGGGGATGGGGGTTCATCACGCCAGATGATGGAGGTATTGATGTATTCGTACATCAGACCAAGATCTACAGAAATGGATTCCGGAGTCTGGCGAAGAATGAACGAGTTGAATTTGACAGCAAACCATCGGTCCAGGGCATGGAAGCAGTCATTGTATGCGTCATTGGCGGTCAAGAGTGTAAGGGCAGCAGGAAGCGACCCATGGCACAGAGGAAGCCCAGAAAGATAAGATGCTACAATTGTGGAGACCTGTCAGACCACATGGCAGCCAAGTGCCCTCAAGGCCCGCTTCCGAAGAGATGTTTTTGGATGCAAATCCCCCAGAACATTGATAGCCGCCTGTCCCTCAAGGAGCTCTCTTCCTAGACGGACTGTCACAACCAGGTTGCCTTTAGGGCGCAAGCCAAGAGATGGCCACGACAACTGTCACACTAACGGCGCCGAGAGAATTGGCCTTCGTCTAGGGGAGGAAACCCGTCCTAAGCAGATAGGAGGGAGTGCAAATCAAGGTTTAGCAGAGGAGACTCATCACAAGCAGGTTGTAGGGAACGTAAGCCACTGTTTCACATAAAAATGGATGTAAAACCCGTCAGGAGCAATCCCCCTTCAAAGTCGACAGTTGCAAGCACTGACAGGCAGATGTCCACGAGCAGGCAGCGACGCGGCACCGGTGAGCGAGTCTTCAAGACCACAGCGGCTGACAGCCCGACAACGTACAACTGGGGGCATGACGACCAAGAGAGTCCCCAGCCGGGTTGTACCGAATACAGAATCTGAGCCCAAAAATATCGCCGCTGAGAAAATAATCAGGCGCAGCACCAACGATCTGGGAGATTATAATTGAAGCGCCAGAGGTAGTGATGTTGTCGGGACGACAACAAAATCAGGAGGGAGATATGTGATAGGGTCGGAAAGACACCCGGCTTACCCCTTCATGGGAAGACACCCAGCTTCCCCTTCATTGTGAGTGGCACATTTATCGCCCATATTTTCGATGTGCGCGAAGCATGCTGGGACCTAAATTCTTCAAGATTGATGAAAAAGGCCATCATAACGCCTAAAAATTAGTTTTGGTGCATAGTTGTGTGTTATATTTGATAATGGTGTTTTTGCTCTAGAAATAGTTGTGTATATCTGTGTTTTCATGCCTGGTAAAGCAAAATCGCGAGTGTCATTTAAGTGGCTAAATTAATCCGCGCAGCGCGGACTAAGTTGAGTGTTTAGGCTTAGCGGTTTATATAAAGAAATAGCGAGCATCAAACGGCCTATTTGTAGATTCAGTCCGGACGAGAGGGTAACGAAGTTAGGCTAGCCCTGTGTCGGTAGCAGAAGAAGAAGAAAGACATGCACGTGAGTTAATTTAAATTAGAATTAGTTTTCTATAATTCTGAAATTATATCGATGTGGCTATTTAATGTTTAATGAGATAAAAAGATAAATAGATAGATGTGTTCCCAAAGGAAATGTCTTTTTAAGGCATTATGATTTAGTCTCGAAATGATAGATGAGTGGAAATAATGTTGATAGGTTTTATTAGGCATACTAAATCCAGATTGCGGCTGTAAGAGCGATTATTTCAGTCATCAGACCGGGCAAGAAAGGCGAAGATAGTATGAAAGTATTTTGTACATGAAAACTGGACAGAAATGTTATCAGAAACTGCAATTTAGATAATATTAACTAGTTGGAAGATGGCAACCGGGAGGACCACGTGTTGATGACCGTGCGTAAAAGAAGACGCCAAGGAGTCTGCATTTAACACTCTTAGTGATCACTTAATGTTAAAGTTAGTTGCTTATCCTTTACAGGACGTGGCAATCAACCCCAGCTTTTATTGGCTGTTTGTGATTTTTCTAGGCAATTTTTTTCATTCAGTAGTTTGCCATTGCTTTCTGAACGGTACGGCGCTTATACCATTGTTAAAAATCCACACAAAGCGATCTGCTACCAAACCGCCTGCAGCAGGTTTCGAACCTGGTATATTGGATTATGAAACTGCGTTCATATCCATTAGGCCACAGACGCCGACCACTTAATGTTACGCAGTTTTAGATCGCGTGAATCGACACGTGGGTAAAGTATGTAATTTTCCCCAGTAATAGAAGAGAGAGTTTTCGTGGTAAATTTCCTTTATGGATGACTAGTTCTAGTTGTTAAGTCGAGAATAATTATATTGTATTCTTTATGTAAGAGTAATTTAGTGTATTTCACGATAGCCTACTTATCAATATCCTACTGTTTATCTTTGGTGAGTTACTTTAAGGTGAGAATATATATTTAGATTTTTAGAGAGCGTGCGTAAGGCGTAAGGCACGTTGAGAGATAGATGTTTATCTGTTCGCTCCCGGCGGAGCATGGAAACACCAATGCAGCTGCTGATGTCCATTACAGGCCCACAATAAGCATTTTGATGCTATTGCTGTGGTTGTTTCGGTGACGGTAACGATGGGTTTCATGTGATGAGTTCCCCATCTCACCAGGGGTCGCAGACGACACGCTTGTGACCAGGCGCACCAGTCGTCACTTACGACATGGTCAGAATGCAGTAATGAATACTGAGATGGATCAGATGCGAGGTGGCGGTTTATGCCCATTAAGGAGAGCATTGGTGGTACATATTGGTTATTGGTTAATTCTATGTTATACATATTTCATGATTATTTAATTATTGTAATGTGAAGAATGGTTTGTGAGAGCACGTGGGCTCACTTGAAGATATATATTTCTCTTCTCCGCTCCTGAGGGAGCATGGGGCCACCAGTGTGGTTTCATCCGTATGAAGCATTCAGATGCTTCGTGCAGTAGTAGTTTCGGTAAAGCAATCTGTGTTACACGGTGAGGTTGCCAGCCTCATGCACAACACCATACTAGTTGAGACTACGACATGCATGAGTGTGGTGTGTGTGTGTGTGATAGCTGAGTGTGTGCTCTTGCAGTAGTGGTTTCGATAGCAATCTGTGTTACATGGTGAGATTGCCAGCCTCAGCACAACACCTTACTAGTCGCATTGGACGACACGCGTGTGTGTGCGTGTGTGTGATAGTTGAGGGTCATGTCAGGTAGTACACGTGGAAGGACTGTTTGACAGGTGAGAGTATCATTATTTAACTATTTATGATTTTAACAGTCGCTGCTTTGTTTGCTTCTCCCAGAATTAGCAATCGGGCACATGCTGGGTGTTTTGTTATGTTCGTTGGTTTATTTGTTTAATGTTTGTTTAGTCACTGAATGGGTTGTTTAAAAATAAATACACCAGCCCTGTTCTAGAAATCAAGAGTTTTATTGTTGTTCGGGTCGGCGCGAGTGTGAAAAGAGAGTGATCAAACATATCCACAATATCTCATCATCACCATCTCGCCCACCCTTTCACAATTGGCGTCGTCAAACAGGATAAGGCAGACAGTGACACTGAGCAAACAGCAAACGAAAACAATATTGTAAACACCCAGCAGTGCAGTCTTTGCATCAAGATGGCTTCGACATTGCGCCCTGTGAAAGTAGGTGTACGTTGTGGAAGGGGCTAAGAGCATAAGGTTATTTAGTGGAGAGTGGGTAGTCCCCTCTTGGCAAGAGTTTGTGGAAGATGTGGAAGTCCGCGTGGAAAGGTGGCGCCTTTTTGGGCAGAAGTCAAGCTAGTTTTTACATGATCTGGGAACAAACGTTACACCTTATAGGTATCTAGAGAATACGTGACTACATGGTGGAGCATAGGCCAGCCTCCTGCAGCAGTTACTCAAGATAGGATAGAAAGATGCCTACAGCGAGCAACCACAAGTCAGTGAGGGATGATGACCTGGAATTTTCCAGGCCGGGAGTCAGGGGCTTCCTAGGGAATGTGCTGTTTTCTGTGAATGTCAGATGCCAGAGACACTGGTAGCAGATAGCAAGATGCAGAAGATCAGAATTGAAAAGGAGGCACTTAAAGCAGAATTATCTCTCTAAAGGCCCAGCTAGCACAGATGTCCACAGTCCAGTTTCGCCAGCACAAGAGGAGGTGCAGAGAAGAGTAGCACATGCCAGCCGCGGGAACAGCCAACGCAAGACGAGGAGGTTGTGTCCGCGGGAACAGCTAACGCAAGACGAGGTAGGTGTGTCCGTGGGAACAGGGCAACGCAAGACGAGGAGGTGTGTCCGCAGGAACCGCAACTTAGCCCTTCTTGTCTGTGAGGAGTCAGGCTTTTGTCAAAGGAAAGTTGTGAGCTGACAGCACAACAAACGCAGTTGCACCGAACAACGCGAAAAGGGATGTGCAAAGTGGTATAGTGTCCACAGGGGATGGGGGTTCATCACGCAGATGGATGGAGGTATTGATGTATTCGAACATCAGGACAAGATCTACAGAAAGGGATTCCGGAGTCTGGCGAAGAATAAAAGGTATGACTGCGAGTTGAAATTTGACAGCAAAACCATTTCGGTCCAGGGCATGGAAGCAGTCATTGAATATGCGTCCTGGCGGTCAAGAGTGTTAAGGGCAGCAGGGGAAGCGACCCATGGCAACAGAGGAAGCCATGAAAGAGCTGATCAAAAGACTCTTTAAGATGCTACAATTGTGGAGACTGTCAGACCACATAGGCAGCCAAGTGCCCTCAAGGCCGCTTCCGAGAGATGTTTTGGATGCAAATCCCCAGAAATTTGATAGCCGCCTGTCCCTCAAGGAGCTCTCTTCCTAGTCCGGACTGTCACACAACCAGGTTGCCTTTAGGGCGCAAGCCAAGAGATGGCCACGGACAACTTGTCACACTAACGGCGCGAGTGAGAATTGGCCTTCGTCTAGGGGAGGAAACCCGTCCTAAGCACGATAGGAGGTGAGTGCAAATCAAGGTTTCAGCAGGAGGGAGACTCATCACAAGCAGGTTATGTAGGGAACGTAAGCCACTGTTCACATAAAAAAGTGGATGTAAAACCCGTCAGGAGCAATCCCCCTTCAAAGTCGACAGTTGCAAGCACTGACAGGCAGATGTCACGAGCAGGCAGCGACGCGGCACGGTGTCGAGCGAGTCTTGGGGGAAGACTGACACTCAGCGGCTGACAGCCGACAAGTACAATGTGGGGGCATGACGACCAAGAGAGTAGCCCCAGCCGGTGTTTTGTACCGAATACAGAATCTGAGCCCAAAATATCGCCCGCTGAGAAATAATCAGGCGCAGCACCAACGATCTGGGACGAGATTACAATTGAAGCGCCAGAGGTAGTGATGTTGTCGGGACGACAATGCAACAAAATCAGGAGGGCAGATATGTGAATTAGGGTCGGAAAGACACCGGCTTACCCTTCATGGGAAAGACACCGCAGCTTCCCCCTTCATTGTGAGTGGCACATTTATCGCCCATATTTTCGATGTGCGCGAGAAGCATGCTGGGACCTAAATTCTTCAAGATTGATGAAAAGGCCATCATAACGCCTAAAAATTAGTTTTGGTGCATAGTTGTGTGTTATATTTGATAATGGTGTTTTTGCTCTAGAAATAGTTGTTATGTGTATATCTGTGTTTTCATGCCTGGTAAAGCAAAATCGCGTCCATTGCAGTGAGTGTTTAAGTTTTCATTTAAGTGGCTAAATTAATCCGCGCAGCGCGGACTAAGTTGAGTGTTTAGGCTTAGCGGTATTTATATAAAGAAATAGCGAGCATCAAACCGGCCCATTTGAAGATTCGGTCCGGACGATAGGGTAACGAAGTCAGGATAGCCCTGTGCCCGTTGAAGAAGAAAAAAGACATGCACGTGAGTTAATTTAAATTAGAATTAGTTTTATATAATTCTGAAATTATATCGATGTGGCTATTTTAATGTTTAATGAGATAAAAAGATAAATAGATAGATGTGTTCCCAAAGGAAATGTCTTTTTAAGGCATTATGATTTAGTCTCGAAATGATAGATGAGTGGAAATAATGTTTGATAGGTTTTATTAGGCATACTAAATCCAGATTGCGGCTGTAAGAGCGATTATTTCAGTCATCAGACCGGGCAAGAAAGGCGAAGATAGTATGAAAGTATTTTGTACATGAAACTGGACAGAAATGTTATCAGAAACTGCAATTTAGATAATATTAACTAGTTGGGAAGATGGCTACCGGGGAGGACCACGTGTTGATGACCGTGCGTAAAAGAAGACGCCAAGGAGTCTGCATTTAACACTCTTAGTGATCACTTAATGTTAAAGTTAGTTGCTTATCCTTTACAGGACGTGGCAATCAACCCTAGCTTTTATTGGATGTTTGTGATTTTTCTAGGCAATTTTTTTCATTCAGTAGTTTGCCATTGCTTTCTGAACGGTACGGCGCTTTTACCATTGTTAAAAATCCACACAAAGCGATCTGCTACCAAACCGCCCGCAGCAGGTTTCGAACCTGGTATATCTGGATTATGAAACTGCGTTCATATCCATTAGGCCACAGACGCCGACCACTTAATGTTACGCAGTTTTATATCGCGTGAATCGACACATGGGTGAAAGTATGTAATTTTCCCCAGTAATAGAAGAGAGAGTTTTCGTGGTAAATTTCCTTTATGTGATGACTAGTTCTAGTTGTTAAGTCGAGAATAATTATATTTTATTCTTTATGTAAGAGCATTTAAGTGTATTTCACGATAGCCTACTTATCAATATCCTACTGTTTATCTTTGGTGGGTTACTCTAAGGTGAGAAATATATATTTAGATTTTTAGAGAGCGTGCGTAAGGCGTAAGGCACGTTGAGATACAGATGTTTATCTGTTCGCTCCCGGGAGCATGGAAACACCAATGCAGCTGATGTCCATTACAGGCCCACAATAAGCATTTTGATGCTATTGCTGTGGTTGTTTCGGTGACGGTAACGATGTGTTTCATGTGATGAGTTCCCAATCTCACCAGGGGGCGTATACGACACGCTTGTTGCCAGGCGCACCAGTCGTCACTTACGACATGTTCAGAATGCAGTAATGAATACTGAGATGGATCAGATGCGAGGTGGTGGTTTATGCCCATTAAGGAGAGTATTGGTGGTACATATTGGTTAATTCTATGTTATACATATTTCATGATTATTTAATTATTGTAATGTGAAGAATGGTTTGTGAGAGCACGTGGGCTCACTTGAAGATATATATTTCTCTTCTCCGCTCCTGAGGGAGCATGGGGCCACCAGTGTGGTTTCATCCGTATGAAGCATTCAGATGCTCGTGCAGTAGTAGTTTCGGTAGCAATCTGTGTTACACGGTGAGGTTGCCAGCCTCATGCACAACACCATACTAGTTGAGACTACGACATGCATGAGTGTGTGTGTGTGTGTGTGTGATAGCTGAGTGTGTGCTCTTGCAGTAGTGGTTTCGGTAGCAATCTGTGTTACATGGTGAGATTGCCAGCCTCACGCACAACACCTTACATGTCGCATTGGACGACACGCATGTGTGTGCGTGTGTGATAGTTGAGGGTGTCAGGTAGTACACGTGGAAGGACTGTTTGACAGGTGAGAGTATCATTATTTAACTATTATGATTTTAACCAGTCGCTGCTTTGTTTGCTTCTCCAGAATTAGCAATCGGGCACATGCTGGGTGTTTTGTTATGTTCGTTGGTTTATTTGTTTAATGTTTGTTTAGTCACTGAATGGGTTGTAAAATAAATACAGCCCCTGCCTCAGAATCAAGAGTTTTATTGTTGTTCGGGTCGGCGCGAGTGTGAAAGAGAGTGATCAAACATATCACAATATCATCATCACCATCTCGCCCACCCTTTCACAATTGGCGTCGTCAACAGGATAAGGCAGACAGTGACACTGAGCAAACAGCAAACGAACAAATATTGTAAACACCCAGCAGTGCAGTCTTGCATCAAGATGGCTTCGACCATTGCGCCTGTGAAAGTAGTGTACGTGAAGGGGCCAGAGATAAGGTTATTTAGTGGAGAGGGGAGTCCCCCTTGGCAAGAGTTTGTGGAAGATGTGGAAGCCGCGTGGAAGGTGGCGCCTTTTTGGGCAGAAGTCAAGCTAGACATGATCTGGAACAACGTTACACCATAGGTATCTAGAGAATTACGGATACATGGCGGAGCATAGGCCAGCCCTGAGCAGTTACTCAAGATAATAGAAAGAGCCTACAGCGAGCAACCACCAGTCAGTGAGATGACCAGGAATTTCCAGGCCGGGAGTCAGGGGCCTAGGGAATGTGCTGTTTTCTGTGAAGTCAAGATGCCAGAGACACTGGTGCAGATAGCAAGTGCAGAAGATCAGAATGAAAAGGAGGCACTTAAAGCAGAATTATCTCTCCTAAAGGCCCAGCTAGCACAGATGTCACAGTCCAGTTCGCCAGCACAAGAGGAGGTGCAGAGAAAGAGAGCACCATGCCAGCCGCGGGAACAGCCAACGCAAGACGAGGAGGTGTGTCCGCGGGAACAGCTAACGCAAGACGAGGAGGTGTGTCCGTGGGAACAGGCAACGCAAGACGAGGAGGTGTGTCCGCAGGAACCGCAACTAGCCCTTCTTGTATGTGAGAGTCAGGCTTTTGTCAAGGAAAGTTGTGAGCTGACAGCACCAACAAACGCAGTTGCACCGACAACGCGAAAAGGGATGTGCAAGTGGTATAGTGTCCACAGGGGATGGGGGTTCATCACGCCAGATGATGGAGGTATTGATGTATTCGTACATCAGACCAAGATCTACAGAAAGGGATTCCGGAGTCTGGCGAAGAATGAACGAGTTGAATTTGACAGCAAACCATCGGTCCAGGGCATGGAAGCAGTCATTGTATGCGTCATTGGCGGTCAAGAGTGTAAGGGCAGCAGGAAGCGACCCATGGCACAGAGGAAGCCCAGAAAGATAAGATGCTACAATTGTGGAGACCTGTCAGACCACATGGCAGCCAAGTGCCCTCAAGGCCCGCTTCCGAAGAGATGTTTTGGATGCAAATCCCCAGAACATTTGATAGCCGCCTGTCCCTCAAGGAGCTCTTTCCTAGACGGACTGTCACAACCAGGTTGCCTTTAGGGCGCAAGCCAAGAGATGGCCACGACAACTGTCACACTAACGGCGCCGAGAGAATTGGCCTTCGTCTAGGGGAGGAAACCCGTCCTAAGCAGATAGGAGGGAGTGCAAATCAAGGTTCAGCAGAGGAGACTCATCACAAGCAGGTTGTAGGGAACGTAAGCCACTGTTCACATAAAATGGATGTAAAACCCCGTCAGGAGCAATCCCCCTTCAAAGTCGACAGTTGCAAGCACTGACAGGCAGATGTCACGAGCAGGCAGCGACGCGGCACCGGTGAGCGAGTCTTCAAGACCACAGCGGCTGACAGCCCGACAACGTACAACTGGGGGCATGACGACCAAGAGAGTCCCCAGCCGGGTTGTACCGAATACAGAATCTGAGCCCAAAATATCGCCGCTGAGAAATAATCAGGCGCAGCACCAACGATCTGGGAGATTACAATTGAAGCGCCAGAGGTAGTGATGTTGTCGGGACGACAACAAAATCAGGAGGGAGATATGTGATAGGGTCGGAAAGACACCCGGCTTACCCCTTCATGGGAAGACACCCCAGCTTCCCCCTTCATTGTGAGTGGCACATTTATCGCCCATATTTTCGATGTGCGCGAAGCATGCTGGGACCTAAATTCTTCAAGATTGATGAAAAGGCCATCATAACGCCTAAAAATTAGTTTTGGTGCATAGTTGTGTGTTATATTTGATAATGGTGTTTTTGCTCTAGAAATAGTTGTGTATATCTGTGTTTTCATGCCTGGTAAAGCAAAATCGCGAGTGTCATTTAAGTGGCTAAATTAATCCGCGCAGCGCGGACTAAGTTGAGTGTTTAGGCTTAGCGGTTTATATAAAGAAATAGCGAGCATCAAACCGGCCTATTTGTAGATTCAGTCCGGACGAGAGGGTAACGAAGTTAGGCTAGCCCTGTGTCGGTAGCAGAAGAAGAAAGACATGCACGTGAGTTAATTTAAATTAGAATTAGTTTTCTATAATTCTGAAATTATATCGATGTGGCTATTTTAATGTTTAATGAGATAAAAAGATAAATAGATAGATGTGTTCCCAAAGGAAATGTCTTTTTAAGGCATTATGATTTAGTCTCGAAATGATAGATGAGTGGAAATAATGTTTGATAGGTTTTATTAGGCATACTAAATCCAGATTGCGGCTGTAAGAGCGATTATTTCAGTCATCAGACCGGGCAAGAAAGGCGAAGATAGTATGAAAGTATTTTGTACATGAAACTGGACAGAAATGTTATCAGAAACTGCAATTTAGATAATATTAACTAGTTGGGAAGATGGCTACCGGGAGGACCACGTGTTGATGACCGTGCGTAAAAGAAGACGCCAAGGAGTCTGCATTTAACACTCTTAGTGATCACTTAATGTTAAAGTTAGTTGCTTATCCTTTACAGGACGTGGCAATCAACCCTAGCTTTTATTGGATGTTTGTGATTTTTCTAGGCAATTTTTTTCATTCAGTAGTTTGCCATTGCTTTCTGAACGGTACGGCGCTTATACCATTGTTAAAAAATCCACACAAAGCGATCTGCTACCAAACCGCCCGCAGCAGGTTTCGAACCTGGTATATCTGGATTATGAAACTGCGTTCATATCCATTATGCCACAGACGCCGACCACTTAATGTTACGCAGTTTTATATCGCGTGAATCGACACATGGGTGAAAGTATGTAATTTTCCCCAGTAATAGAAGAGAGAGTTTTCGTGGTAAATTTCCTTTATGTGATGACTAGTTCTAGTTGTTAAGTCGAGAATAATTATATTTTATTCTTTATGTAAGAGCATTTAAGTGTATTTCACGATAGCCTACTTATCAATATCCTACTGTTTATCTTTGGTGGGTTACTTTAAGGTGAGAATATATATTTAGATTTTTAGAGAGCGTGCGTAAGGCGTAAGGCACGTTGAGACAGATGTTTATCTGTTCGCTCCCGGCGGAGCATGGAAACACCAATGCAGCTGATGTCCATTACAGGCCCACAATAAGCATTTTGATGCTATTGCTGTGGTTGTTTCGGTGACGGTAACGATGTGTTTCATGTGATGAGTTCCCAATCTCACCAGGGGGCGTATACGACACGCTTGTTGCCAGGCGCACCAGTCGTCACTTACGACATGTTCAGAATGCAGTAATGAATACTGAGATGGATCAGATGCGAGGTGGTGGTTTATGCCCATTAAGGAGAGTATTGGTGGTACATATTGGTTAATTCTATGTTATACATATTTCATGATTATTTAATTATTGTAATGTGAAGAATGGTTTGTGAGAGCACGTGGGCTCACTTGAAGATATATATTTCTCTTCTCCGCTCCTGAGGGAGCATGGGGCCACCAGTGTGGTTTCATCCGTATGAAGCATTCAGATGCTCGTGCAGTAGTAGTTTCGGTAGCAATCTGTGTTACACGGTGAGGTTGCCAGCCTCATGCACAACACCATACTAGTTGAGACTACGACATGCATGAGTGTGTGTGTGTGTGTGATAGCTGAGTGTGTGCTCTTGCAGTAGTGGTTTCGATAGCAATCTGTGTTACATGGTGAGATTGCCAGCCTCACGCACAACACCTTACTAGTCGCATTGGACGACACGCGTGTGTGTGCGTGTGTGATAGTTGAGGGTGTCAGGTAGTACACGTGGAAGGACTGTTTGACAGGTGAGAGTATCATTATTTAACTATTATGATTTTAACCAGTCGCTGCTTTGTTTGCTTCTCCAGAATTAGCAATCGGGCACATGCTGGGTGTTTTGTTATGTTCGTTGGTTTATTTGTTTAATGTTTGTTTAGTCACTGAATGGGTTGTAAAAATAAATACAGCCCCTGTCTCTAGAATCAAGAGTTTTATTGTTGTTCGGGTCGGCGCGAGTGTGAAAAGAGAGTGATCAAACATATCACAATATCATCATCACCATCTCGCCCACCCTTTCACAATTGGCGTCGTCAACAGGATAAGGCAGACAGTGACACTGAGCAAACAGCAAACGAACAAATATTGTAAACACCCAGCAGTGCAGTCTTGCATCAAGATGGCTTCGACCATTGCGCCTGTGAAAGTAGTGTACGTGAAGGGGCCAGAGATAAGGTTATTTAGTGGAGAGGGGAGTCCCCCTTGGCAAGAGTTTGTGGAAGATGTGGAAGCCGCGTGGAAGGTGGCGCCTTTTTGGGCAGAAGTCAAGCTAGACATGATCTGGAACAACGTTACACCATAGGTATCTAGAGAATTACGGATACATGGCGGAGCATAGGCCAGCCCTGAGCAGTTACTCAAGATAATAGAAAGAGCCTACAGCGAGCAACCACCAGTCAGTGAGATGACCAGGAATTTCCAGGCCGGGAGTCAGGGGCCTAGGGAATGTGCTGTTTTCTGTGAAGTCAAGATGCCAGAGACACTGGTGCAGATAGCAAGTGCAGAAGATCAGAATGAAAAGGAGGCACTTAAAGCAGAATTATCTCTCCTAAAGGCCCAGCTAGCACAGATGTCACAGTCCAGTTCGCCAGCACAAGAGGAGGTGCAGAGAAAGAGAGCACCATGCCAGCCGCGGGAACAGCCAACGCAAGACGAGGAGGTGTGTCCGCGGGAACAGGCAACGCAAGACGAGGAGGTGTGTCCGCAGGAACCGCAACTAGCCCTTCTTGTATGTGAGAGTCAGGCTTTTGTCAAGGAAAGTTGTGAGCTGACAGCACCAACAAACGCAGTTGCACCGACAACGCGAAAAGGGATGTGCAAGTGGTATAGTGTCCACAGGGGATGGGGGTTCATCACGCCAGATGATGGAGGTATTGATGTATTCGTACATCAGACCAAGATATACAGAAAGGGATTCCGGAGTCTGGCGAAGAATGAACGAGTTGAATTTGACAGCAAACCATCGGTCCAGGGCATGGAAGCAGTCATTGTATGCGTCATTGGCGGTCAAGAGTGTAAGGGCAGCAGGAAGCGACCCATGGCACAGAGGAAGCCCAGAAAGATAAGATGCTACAATTGTGGAGACCTGTCAGACCACATGGCAGCCAAGTGCCCTCAAGGCCCGCTTCCGAAGAGATGTTTTGGATGCAAATCCCCAGAACATTTGATAGCCGCCTGTCCCTCAAGGAGCTCTCTTCCTAGACGGACTGTCACAACCAGGTTGCCTTTAGGGCGCAAGCCAAGAGATGGCCACGACAACTGTCACACTAACGGCGCCGAGAGAATTGGCCTTCGTCTAGGGGAGGAAACCCGTCCTAAGCAGATAGGAGGGAGTGCAAATCAAGGTTCAGCAGAGGAGACTCATCACAAGCAGGTTGTAGGGAACGTAAGCCACTGTTCACATAAAATGGATGTAAAACCCGTCAGGAGCAATCCCCCTTCAAAGTCGACAGTTGCAAGCACTGACAGGCAGATGTCACGAGCAGGCAGCGACGCGGCACCGGTGAGCGAGTCTTCAAGACCACAGCGGCTGACAGCCCGACAACGTACAACTGGGGGCATGACGACCAAGAGAGTCCCCAGCCGGGTTGTACCGAATACAGAATCTGAGCCCAAAATATCGCCGCTGAGAAATAATCAGGCGCAGCACCAACGATCTAGGAGATTACAATTGAAGCGCCAGAGGTAGTGATGTTGTCGGGACGACAACAAAATCAGGAGGGAGATATGTGATAGGGTCGGAAAGACACCCGGCTTACCCCTTCATGGGAAGACACCCCAGCTTCCCCCTTCATTGTGAGTGGCACATTTATCGCCCATATTTTCGATGTGCGCGAAGCATGATGGGACCTAAATTCTTCAAGATTGATGAAAAGGCCATCATAACGCCTAAAAATTAGTTTTGGTGCATAGTTGTGTGTTATATTTGATAATGGTGTTTTTGCTCTAGAAATAGTTGTGTATATCTGTGTTTTCATGCCTGGTAAAGCAAAATCGCGAGTGTCATTTAAGTGGCTAAATTAATCCGCGCAGCGCGGACTAAGTTGAGTGTTTAGGCTTAGCGGTTTATATAAAGAAATAGCGAGCATCAAACCGGCCTATTTGTAGATTCAGTCCGGACGAGAGGGTAACGAAGTTAGGCTAGCCCTGTGTCGGTAGCAGAAGAAGAAAGACATGCACGTGAGTTAATTTAAATTAGAATTAGTTTTCTATAATTCTGAAATTATATCGATGTGGCTATTTTAATGTTTAATGAGATAAAAAGATAAATAGATAGATGTGTTCAGAAAAAAGGAAATGTCTTTTTAGGGCATTATGATTTAGTCTCGAAATGATAGATGAGTGGAAATAATGTTTGATAGGTTTTATTAGGCATACTAAATCCAGATTGCGGCTGTAAGAGCGATTATTTCAGTCATCAGACCGGGCAAGAAAGGCGAAGATAGTATGAAAGTATTTTGTACATGAAACTGGACAGAAATGTTATCAGAAACTGCAATTTAGATAATATTAACTAGTTGGGAAGATGGCTACCGGGAGGACCACGTGTTGATGACCGTGCGTAAAAGAAGACGCCAAGGAGTCTGCATTTAACACTCTTAGTGATCACTTAATGTTAAAGTTAGTTGCTTATCCTTTACAGGACGTGGCAATCAACCCTAGCTTTTATTGGATGTTTGTGATTTTTCTAGGCAATTTTTTTCATTCAGTAGTTTGCCATTGCTTTCTGAACGGTACGGCGCTTATACCATTGTTAAAAATCCACACAAAGCGATCTGCTACCAAACCGCCCGCAGCAGGTTTCGAACCTGGTATATCTGGATTATGAAACTGCGTTCATATCCATTATGCCACAGACGCCGACCACTTAATGTTACGCAGTTTTATATCGCGTGAATCGACACATGGGTGAAAGTATGTAATTTTCCCCAGTAATAGAAGAGAGAGTTTTCGTGGTAAATTTCCTTTATGTGATGACTAGTTCTAGTTGTTAAGTCGAGAATAATTATATTTTATTCTTTATGTAAGAGCATTTAAGTGTATTTCACGATAGCCTACTTATCAATATCCTACTGTTTATCTTTGGTGGGTTACTTTAAGGTGAGAATATATATTTAGATTTTTAGAGAGCGTGCGTAAGGCGTAAGGCACGTTGAGACAGATGTTTATCTGTTCGCTCCCGGCGGAGCATGGAAACACCAATGCAGCTGATGTCCATTACAGGCCCACAATAAGCATTTTGATGCTATTGCTGTGGTTGTTTCGGTGACGGTAACGATGTGTTTCATGTGATGAGTTCCCAATCTCACCAGGGGGCGTATACGACACGCTTGTTGCCAGGCGCACCAGTCGTCACTTACGACATGTTCAGAATGCAGTAATGAATACTGAGATGGATCAGATGCGAGGTGGTGGTTTATGCCCATTAAGGAGAGTATTGGTGGTACATATTGGTTAATTCTATGTTATACATATTTCATGATTATTTAATTATTGTAATGTGAAGAATGGTTTGTGAGAGCACGTGGGCTCACTTGAAGATATATATTTCTCTTCTCCGCTCCTGAGGGAGCATGGGGCCACCAGTGTGGTTTCATCCGTATGAAGCATTCAGATGCTCGTGCAGTAGTAGTTTCGGTAGCAATCTGTGTTACACGGTGAGGTTGCCAGCCTCATGCACAACACCATACTAGTTGAGACTACGACATGCATGAGTGTGTGTGTGTGTGTGATAGCTGAGTGTGTGCTCTTGCAGTAGTGGTTTCGATAGCAATCTGTGTTACATGGTGAGATTGCCAGCCTCACGCACAACACCTTACTAGTCGCATTGGACGACACGCGTGTGTGTGCGTGTGTGATAGTTGAGGGTGTCAGGTAGTACACGTGGAAGGACTGTTTGACAGGTGAGAGTATCATTATTTAACTATTATGATTTTAACCAGTCGCTGCTTTGTTTGCTTCTCCAGAATTAGCAATCGGGCACATGCTGGGTGTTTTGTTATGTTCGTTGGTTTATTTGTTTAATGTTTGTTTAGTCACTGAATGGGTTGTAAAAATAAATACAGCCCCTGTCTCTAGAATCAAGAGTTTTATTGTTGTTCGGGTCGGCGCGAGTGTGAAAAGAGAGTGATCAAACATATCACAATATCATCATCACCATCTCGCCCACCCTTTCACAATTGGCGTCGTCAACAGGATAAGGCAGACAGTGACACTGAGCAAACAGCAAACGAACAAATATTGTAAACACCCAGCAGTGCAGTCTTGCATCAAGATGGCTTCGACCATTGCGCCTGTGAAAGTAGTGTACGTGAAGGGGCCAGAGATAAGGTTATTTAGTGGAGAGGGGAGTCCCCCTTGGCAAGAGTTTGTGGAAGATGTGGAAGCCGCGTGGAAGGTGGCGCCTTTTTGGGCAGAAGTCAAGCTAGACATGATCTGGAACAACGTTACACCATAGGTATCTAGAGAATTACGGATACATGGCGGAGCATAGGCCAGCCCTGAGCAGTTACTCAAGATAATAGAAAGAGCCTACAGCGAGCAACCACCAGTCAGTGAGATGACCAGGAATTTCCAGGCCGGGAGTCAGGGGCCTAGGGAATGTGCTGTTTTCTGTGAAGTCAAGATGCCAGAGACACTGGTGCAGATAGCAAGTGCAGAAGATCAGAATGAAAAGGAGGCACTTAAAGCAGAATTATCTCTCCTAAAGGCCCAGCTAGCACAGATGTCACAGTCCAGTTCGCCAGCACAAGAGGAGGTGCAGAGAAAGAGAGCACCATGCCAGCCGCGGGAACAGCCAACGCAAGACGAGGAGGTGTGTCCGCGGGAACAGCTAACGCAAGACGAGGAGGTGTGTCCGTGGGAACAGGCAACGCAAGACGAGGAGGTGTGTCCGCAGGAACCGCAACTAGCCCTTCTTGTATGTGAGAGTCAGGCTTTTGTCAAGGAAAGTTGTGAGCTGACAGCACCAACAAACGCAGTTGCACCGACAACGCGAAAAGGGATGTGCAAGTGGTATAGTGTCCACAGGGGATGGGGGTTCATCACGCCAGATGATGGAGGTATTGATGTATTCGTACATCAGACCAAGATCTACAGAAAGGGATTCCGGAGTCTGGCGAAGAATGAACGAGTTGAATTTGACAGCAAACCATCGGTCCAGGGCATGGAAGCAGTCATTGTATGCGTCATTGGCGGTCAAGAGTGTAAGGGCAGCAGGAAGCGACCCATGGCACAGAGGAAGCCCAGAAAGATAAGATGCTACAATTGTGGAGACCTGTCAGACCACATGGCAGCCAAGTGCCCTCAAGGCCCGCTTCCGAAGAGATGTTTTGGATGCAAATCCCCAGAACATTTGATAGCCGCCTGTCCCTCAAGGAGCTCTCTTCCTAGACGGACTGTCACAACCAGGTTGCCTTTAGGGCGCAAGCCAAGAGATGGCCACGACAACTGTCACACTAACGGCGCCGAGAGAATTGGCCTTCGTTTAGGGGAGGAAACCCGTCCTAAGCAGATAGGAGGGAGTGCAAATCAAGGTTCAGCAGAGGAGACTCATCACAAGCAGGTTGTAGGGAACGTAAGCCACTGTTCACATAAAATGGATGTAAAACCCGTCAGGAGCAATCCCCCTTCAAAGTCGACAGTTGCAAGCACTGACAGGCAGATGTCACGAGCAGGCAGCGACGCGGCACCGGTGAGCGAGTCTTCAAGACCACAGCGGCTGACAGCCCGACAACGTACAACTGGGGGCATGACGACCAAGAGAGTCCCCAGCCGGGTTGTACCGAATACAGAATCTGAGCCCAAAATATCGCCGCTGAGAAATAATCAGGCGCAGCACCAACGATCTGGGAGATTACAATTGAAGCGCCAGAGGTAGTGATGTTGTCGGGACGACAACAAAATCAGGAGGGAGATATGTGATAGGGTCGGAAAGACACCCGGCTTACCCCTTCATGGGAAGACACCCCAGCTTCCCCCTTCATTGTGAGTGGCACATTTATCGCCCATATTTTCGATGTGCGCGAAGCATGCTGGGACCTAAATTCTTCAAGATTGATGAAAAGGCCATCATAACGCCTAAAAATTAGTTTTGGTGCATAGTTGTGTGTTATATTTGATAATGGTGTTTTTGCTCTAGAAATAGTTGTGTATATCTGTGTTTTCATGCCTGGTAAAGCAAAATCGCGAGTGTCATTTAAGTGGCTAAATTAATCCGCGCAGCGCGGACTAAGTTGAGTGTTTAGGCTTAGCGGTTTATATAAAGAAATAGCGAGCATAAAACCGGCCTATTTGTAGATTCAGTCCGGACGAGAGGGTAACGAAGTTAGGCTAGCCCTGTGTCGGTAGCAGAAGAAGAAAGACATGCACGTGAGTTAATTTAAATTAGAATTAGTTTTCTATAATTCTGAAATTATATCGATGTGGCTATTTTAATGTTTAATGAGATAAAAAAAAAAATAGATAGATGTGTTCAGAAAAAAGGAAATGTCTTTTTAGGGCATTATGATTTAGTCTCGAAATGATAGATGAGTGGAAATAATGTTTGATAGGTTTTATTAGGCATGCTAAGTCCAGATTGCGGCTGTAAGAGCGATTATTTCAGTCATCAGACCGGGCAAGAAAGGCGAAGATAGTATGAAAGTATTTTGTACATGAAACTGGACAGAAATGTTATCAGAAACTGCAATTTAGATAATATTACCTAGTTGGGAAGATGGCAACCGGGAGGACCACGTGTTGATGACCGTGCGTAAAAGAAGACGCCAAGGAGTCTGCATTTAACACTCTTAGTTATCACTTAATGTTACACAGTTTTATATCGCGTGAATCGACACATGGGTGAAAGTATGTAATTTTCCCCAGTAATAGAAGAGAGAGTTTTCGTGGTAAATTTCCTTTATGTGATGACTAGTTCTAGTTGTTAAGTCGAGAATAATTATATTTTATTCTTTATGTAAGAGCATTTAAGTGTATTTCACGATAGCCTACTTATCAATATCCTACTGTTTATCTTTGGTGGGTTACTTTGAGGTGAGAATATATATTTAGATTTCTAGAGAGCGTACGTAAGGCGTAAGGCACGTTGAGACAGGTGTTTCTCTGTTTGCTCCCGGCGGAGCATGGAAACACCAATGCAGCTGGTGTCCATTACAGGCCCACAATAAGCATTTTGATGCTATTGCTGTGGTTGTTTCGGTGACGGTAACGATGTGTTTCATGTGATGAGTTCCCAAACTCATCAGGGGGCGTATACGACACGCTTGTTGCCAGGCGCACCAGTCGTCACTTACGACATGTTCAGAATGCAGTAATGAATATTGAGATAGATCAGATGCGAGGTGGTGGTTTATGCCCATTAAGGAGAGTATTGGTGGTACATATTGGTTAATTCTATGTTATACATATTTCATGATTATTTGATTATTGTAAGGTGAAGAATGGTTTGTGAGAGCACGTGGGCTCACTTGAAGATATATATTTCTCTTCTCCGCTCCTGAGGGAGCATGGGGCCACCAGTGTGGTTTCATCCGTATGAAGCATTCAGATGCTCGTGCAGTAGTAGTTTCGGTAACAATCTGTGTTACACGGTGAGGTTGCCAGCCTCATGCACAACACCATACTAGTTGAGACTACGACATGCATGAGTGTGTGTGTGTGTGATAGCCGAGTGTGTGCTCTTGCAGTAGGGGTTTCGATAGCAATCTGTGTTACATGGTGAGATTGCCAGCCTCCCGCACAACACCTTACTAGTCGCATTGGACGACACGCATGTGTGTGCGTGTGTGATAGTTGAGGGTGTCAGGTAGTACACGTGGAAGGACTGTTTGACAGGTGAGAGTATCATTATTTAACTATTATGATTTTAACCAGTCGTTGCTTTGTTTGCTTCTCCAGAATTAGCAATCGGGCACATGCTGGGTGTTTTGTTTTGTTATGTTCGTTGGTTTATTTGTTTAATGTTTGTTTAGTCACTGAATGGGTTGTAAAAATAAATACAGCCCCTGTCTCTAGAATCAAGAGTTTTATTGTTGTTCGGGTCGGCGCGAGTGTGAAAAGAGAGTGATCAAACATATCACAATATCATCATCACCATCTCGCCCACCCTTTCACATTTACTTTCGTTTGTTAAAGAACTCACTGTTGCTGAGTTATTTGCCGGTTGAAGATCATGCACTGAGTATGGTTACTTTAGTGATCTTTTGTTAATCGTGCTTTGTTTAGTATGCGAATTAGGGTGAAGGTGTTCATACAACTCAGTAGCATGGTATGAAGAAGTAATTCATGTAATTTGAACTCAGCAACATTAATGAAGTAATTAATTCCTTCAGGTTGAGTCCGTAATATTTAATCACATGTACACACAGGATGATCATTTCAAATAGGGGCAGAACATAAGTCCATATAAGTCATGCATAAATTAATCAATAACGTAGACTGCTGGTTTACGTGTCAATGTCCGTTTAAGGATACAATGCAGTATTGTCGTCAGAACATCACAGCTATATGCACGCGCAGCTAGACATGGCTACCTGCCGACAGTGAGACTGCGAGTCTGAATATTCATACGAATTTGATGATTATTCTCCTCCTTCTGAGGATTCTAGTTAAATACTAACCTCCATAAATTTTCCTCTCATATAGAGTTCTAGGACTGACCCTGGTCCATCAAAAATGCACATATAAATGGCTATATCATGCCATTGAATTGGAAGGTTAGAAAAACGCAGCTATTCAGCTTGGCGGTCAAGTAACAAAGGGTGGCGTCTCCTAGTTACCGACTGTGTCCTAAACAACGCTAGACACGTCATAATCGATCGTGTATGGAGCGTTCAATAATTGAAACATCTATCGCAATATATTAAATGTCTTAACCTTTACATTTGCACGTCCGCTAACCTTTAGCAGACGGCGTTAATATCATATACCGTAACAATTCCCTGTACACCGGGGAAAAAAAATCGATAGATTTTTTTTTCAAGATCTATCCGACTTAACAATTTTTCAAAAAAATTTAATACAATCGTGACATATGGCCGACGATGTTCTGAGTAGAACCGTGTCGCGGTCATGTCAACTAACTATTTGTCATAGTCATCTAACATTAATCATATTATATATCAATATTATACATATTATTATATCAACTAAATAAAATGTCCAATGTCAATAGTGAATGATAGAATTAAATTAAAGTAAGGTCTGTCGTATTAGTATGTCATATAGGAATTAATTTGACTAATTAAAATTAAATTAATTAATTAAACTAAGAGTTAAATTATTAAGATTCTAATGTAACGCGATGTTATGAGAGAAGAAAAGACAAAATAAGTGAGAAGAAATAGAAAGAAATTCGAATATAAGTTTAACTTAATTGGGTGTGTTAAGTGTTAGTGAATAATAACTATATAATTTAACTAACTAAATAACGTATAGGTACATTAAAAAAAATATTAATCTAATACTTGTGTGAGATTTATTTTCTCTTTTCATAATTTCTTCTTTTTATATTTCGTTCTCTTTTTTTTTTGTTCTTTCATTTCATTTTTTTCTCACATTTCATTTTATTGATAATAATTCAATTAAGAAGTTAAGTTAACTAATTAATTAGTATAGGATATGATGATCCATCCGTAGTCTTGATCCTGATGAATTCTTTTAGGCAAAAATGTTCAAACGTTTACGTTGGAAAGAAATGTCATTTATCCCAGCATCCAAGAATTAAGTATACACAGGAACATCAGTTCGGTTTGTCGTCAGACATTGTTCCATGATTGTTCAACGAATATTCATATATCGTGTATGGACGTTAGACGAAGTTTCAATGTCAATATGTATACCTTGATTGTCTTTAGTTCAATTCTGTGATGCATATAGTGTTTATAAATAGTAAATTGAAGGCAAGGTTAGTTCCCTTATAGTTGATACTTCGTTATATGCAATGTAGTGATGATTGACGTAGTTTAGGAATGTCAATGTTGATTATTCGTCGTCAATAGGATTACGTGACAACGCATCCGCCACAATATTTTCAGTGCCAGGAATATGTTCAATGGAGAATTCAAATGGCTGTAGGATGATAGCATATCTGGCGAGTTTTTGGCTCTTGTGGTTAGATCGACGCAAAGATGCTACAGCCCGTTGATCAGTTTGTATGGTGAATGGAGCACCAAGCAAAAACTTTTCAAGTTTAGTTATTGCCCATATCACTGATAAAAGTTCCTTGTCCACTGTGGAATACTTTGTTTCTGCCGGCTTTAGCTTTCTTGAAATATATAACGTAGGATGTAGAATGCCATCATGGTTCTGGAGCAGGCATGCACCAATGCCGTAGTTACTAGCATCTGTTCGTAAGAAAAATCTTTTGGAAGCATCGGGAAGTCTTAAAATTGGTTCATGCGAGAACAAATTTATAATTTTGTTGAAAGTTTCATTGCATGTACCAGTCCATGTCACCTTCACCGGCATGTCTTTTTTTAACAATGAAGACAATACAGCCGTGATGGATGACAAGTTTGGTATGAATCTACTATAATATTGAACAAGTCCTAACAAACTCCTGACCTGTTTCTTCGTCTGAGGAACTGCTATGTTTAGAATTTTGGAGACTGTACTAGGTAACGTTCGGATATATCCCGATCCAATGATATGTCCCAAAAAGGTTATCTCATTACACGCGATTTGAACCTTTGTAGGTTTAGCAGTTAGATGATAATTCCTTAGAGTGTCGAAAACATATCTAAGTCCCGAAACATGTTCCTCAAACGACGAACTAAACAAGCATATGTCGTCAATATATGTAATAACGTCTGGTCTACCTGATAAAATTTGTCGCATGAGGCGAATGAAGGTAGCTGGCGCATTAACAAGCCCAAAAGGCATCACATTCCACTGGTATAGACCTTGTGGAGTGGAAAATGCGGTGTAGTACTTAGCCTTTTCGGTCAGTGGTATCTGCCAATAACCTTTAGTTAAGTCTATCTTACTAAATATAGTTGCATTGGATAGACGTGGCAGTAAGTCGTCGATAAGTGGATGTGGTTCGCTGTCAACTATAGTCTTAGCATTTAATTTTCTATAGTCAACACATAGTCTGATGTTATTGTCCTTCTTCCGGACAATCACTAATGGAGAAGAGAATGGCGAATTACTAGTCTCAATGATTCCCAGAGACAACATCTGTTCAAGTTCCTTAGTAGTTTTAGCAAGGAAATGTAAAGGAACCGAATAGGGATGTACACGAATAGGTGTATCATCATTGAGAGTAATGTCATGACTGATAGCCGATGTGCAACCCGGGACGTCGGTCAACACATCTGGATAAGATTGTAATAGATTAGCAATCTGTAGACGCTGTTGCAGTGTAACCGTTGAAGAGATGGTTACATCCCGCCAAGATTCAGTAGGTTGAACTACTGGTACCGGTAACGGTAACTGTACCTCAGGAAAAGAAGATTCTTCTTCCTGGATGACGGATAAGTTGGAATAATAACACGTAGATACTGTGTTGTCATCTAGTTCATGAAAAATTGACTGTAAGTGTTCAGGACGTGTATGAAATTGCTTGAGCATGTTAATATGAAATATCTTTTTGTGTCCCTTGATATCTAAGACGTAATCAACGTCGGAAATTTTATCAATGACTTTGTAAGGACCATTCCAAGATATCAATAATTTATTGTTATTGTGAGGAAGTAACACATAAGCCTCATCGCCTGGGAATAATTGGCGTAATCGTCGAGACCTATTTTGTAGAGATCGAGCCTTAGCTTTTGCAGCCTCAGAAGAAGCTGTTGCCAACTGGCAAGACTCAATAATGTTCTTCCGAAGATTAATCACGTACTCGTAAGATGACTGAGTGTCCTGAGTCATCTCCGCGTCAATTAATAAGTCTTTTATTAGTCCCATAGGACCTCTTGGGGAGCACCAAAAACTAATTCAAAGGGAGAGAAGCCAGTTTGTTCATGCGGTACCTCCCGATAAGCAAATAGAACAGCTGGGAGTGCTCTGTCCCAGTCATGAGGGTGCTTAACAGTAACCTTATGTAGTAGTTGTTTAAGTGTACGGTTAAGTCTTTCAACCGCACCATTACTCATAGGATGATAAATACTACTTAAATTCCTATCAATGTTCCAAGTTTTCATGACTTCCTTCATGGTGTCAGATATGAACTGTGACCCATGGTCTGATAAAAGTTTTCTAGGAAACCCTATTCTAGAAAAGATGAGATGTAGTGCATCAGCTACATCTGTGGTAGTGGTGGTCTTTAATGGGATAGCTTCTGGCCATCGTGTGCACAAATCAATGCACGTAAGGACGAATCTATGTCCTCTGGCCGATGGTAGCAATGGACCAATAATATCTATGGCCATCTTGTCAAACGGTCTTACTGAGATATCGCAAGCCTGAATAGGCGCCGTGTGAAAAGCTCCACGTGCTTTCACTTCTTGGCATGTAGTACAGGAACGTACATACTGCGAAATATCTCTTGACACTCCTGGCCAAAAGAATGAAGACAGTACTCGAGATCGTGTTCGAGTATATCCCATATGTCCAGCACAATGTGAGTCATGTGCATGTTGAAGAATGTACCGTCTAAAAGTATACGGGACCATAACTTGTTGTTTCATTTGTGATTTGTCATTAAAACATCTAATCAATATGTCATTTTTAATAACAAACCAATGTTTGTTATTATTACCTGAGGATGGATTGTCAACTTTATCAACCAGCTTAAAAATTTTTTTTAAAGATTTATCCTCTTTTTGTTTGGTTGCAAATGTTTCCCTGTCAATAGGTGAATTGACTACAAACTCCTCTTGGTTGTCTGCATCCATTTTATTATCACCGACTTTCTCCATGAGTTGAGTCTGCGCTCTAGTCGTCACGGCGTTTCCAGTGCATAGGTTATGTTTTTCCCATTCTATGATCTCATCTGGAGTACAATCTTTACTACCGTGTATACGACCAACCATCAGATCAGCTATAGGCTTTTTTAGCATACATACTTTTGCATTCCCTGTGAAAAAGGGTGTTCTAATATGAACAATAGCAGTGGGGTAAAACTCAATAGTTCCACCAAATGTCATGCAGCGTACATATTCTCCTGTCGCACAGCTAGGATGTACCAGCGACTGACGTACACCAATCGTCGTGGATCCTGAATCCCTCAGCACTGAGACGACGGATCCATTAACTAATCCCCTGTTAAAAATTAGTAAGCCTGTTCCATCGTTGACTGCAAGACCTACCTGTGGTATAATATGTCCGCAGTTAAGCACTGTTTCTTTGGCCTTCTGAAAAATAGTATTACAATCTTGGCAACTATTTGCCACATTATAATTAATAGCAAAACATGCAGCAGAAGACTGTGTTGTATTATTGTCAAGTGGGACCTGAGCTATAGTGGTAGTATTATTTGTAACTGCCGCCCCTGTATTATGGTTGTACTGAGATGATCCCCGAGAATGAGATCGATTACGAGTATAATTGTTAGAATTATCTCGTCGTCCTCTATAGTAACTATTATCTCGATGTCTCGAGCCATGATTATTACCATTCCAGTTATTGTTATTATTGGGAGTATGTGATCGATTATAATTAGTGTTATGTTGACCATTGTGGTAGTTTGTTTGAGGTGAATAATTTCTATCTCGTGATCTACCTCTGTTGAACTCATTTTTATTGTTGAAATCATTATTATGTCCCTTCTGAAAGTTAACATTGTGATTTCTTTGGAACCTACTTCTGTCTACACTGTGATGTCTTTGTTTGTTATTATGATTGTAGGCCATATTAGACGCCACAGGTAGAGGTTCTCTTAATGAGGAGTTAGAAATGGTTGCATTCGGATGTGCCGAACAGTAGTTTAAAGAAATTTTTTCTAACTCGTCGATAGTACCTGGTTTACGCTCCTGCAAATATGCAAAAAATGGCTGGCTAACCGAAGATAATACCTTATCCCGTAGTAGTAAATCAACTAATTTGTCGTATGATTTGTTGACTTCTGCCAGTTCAACCCATCTATTAAATGTATTGCGTATGTTCGCAATGAATCCTGCAAAATCTTTTGGAGATTCAGGTAAAATTCCCTTAAATTTCAACCTACAGTGTTCCTCGTCCAGGTGAAACCTTCGTAAAAGCAAGGACTTAATAGCACCGTAGTTATTTGCTATTGATGGGTCAGCATTTTGAGAAGCCGTCAATGGTTCTCCAACCAAGAATTCATTTAACTTGAGTACCCATGACTCTTCAGGCAAATGATTTGTTTTGCAAGTCTGTTCAAAACGTGACAGGAACGATGGAAGGTCGTCCACGTTTAAGTTGAGAGTGGGTAATTTAAAGTTGTAGAAATGTTTAGTTTGGCTGGATGACGATCCATTTTGTGCGTTATTATTCTGGTTTGCATCAGCACTTTGTGCTTGTAATCTTGCTGTCTCCAATTTAATACGCGCCAATTCCATTTCTTGTTGTAAAATAATTTCCTCTCGTTTCAATTTATTCTCTTCTTCCTGTCTGGCGATTGCTCTTTGCTCTTCTCTTTCACGTTGAGCAATCTCTCTCAATCTATTTTCCTTGTCAATTAGCTTCATCTCACGTTCTGCTTCCTCTTTCTTTAATGCAGCCTTTTGTTCCTCTTCCTCTTTCCTTAATGCAGCCTTTTTCTCTGCTTCCTTTCTTTCACGTTCCTCCATTTCTGCTTTATGTTTTTCCAGTTCTGCCTCAGCAAACTGACGAAGTTCTTGAGATTTATAACCATATTCCTTACCAATTTTAACGAAATGGTCTATAGTAAGCATTTTGACTTTTATCTGTAAGTAATTATTGATAATTACTGATTAAAATAGTCAATAGTAGCTTCAGAGTAATTATTATACTTACTCAACTTAGGAATATTCAATATAAATAATCACAATAGTACTGAACTCTTATGTCTAAGTTCAACCAATAGACAATATTTTGTAACAATATTGTATCTAAGTACTAACTATATCATAAATAGTTATGATATCTGTTAACTATAATGTAATTACATCACACAATTAATCTCAATATCCAATGATGTTGGGTATGATTCCTAGTAATTATATTGTTCAATGTACTAAGTCACTCTCTTAGTACTAGAAAAGTATATTAAATAATATACAATGGGTCTATTACCTCAAAGGTAGACTATAAGATTATTTTATTTGGTCAATATATATATATTATATTATTATGCCCTAGGCATCTCTTATAAATTGTAGTGCTAATTTCTTGGACTATAACTGCATAATTATGCAATGTCCCATATTAACCTTAAATGTCAGAAAAAATTAATTAAATTAAATTACAAGTGTATTATTGAATATAATGTCATATTATTAATGTAGTATTTAATATATGTCATGAGTACAAACAAAACAATGATGCAACTAAAGGGTACAAACAATGTCAAGACGCAAACAAGACATTTTCACAATTAAAAATGAATTTATGAACTAAATAAAACAAGCGGAAGTGTCACAAGCCAAATGAAGGGTCAAGATTTGACCCGAGGTCAACTTAATATGCAAAGTACACAAAAAAATGACTGCAAAAATTGATGACATCACAGGACTCATAACGGACGAACATTTAACAATCATAAAATAAATTGATAGTCAGAGTAGACTGGACGAAATAGTTAACGAACATGATACAAAACTGAATAAAATTGTGAACTTAGTACAAATAAAATACACCAGTTATCTACGGAACGGTGCAGCTAACACAAATCGTCAAACGACAGCAGATTTGGACAGGTCGTCCAATGGCAAACCTCAATGGGGCTTCCAAAAGTGCAATCGTTTAACTGCCCTAAGAAACGACCGAAATCAATTCAGGCATCGTGAGAGCCACAGAACCTAATTTCGGTTCATCCTCCCTACCTCCCACGAATTAACAACACATTAAAACAACCCAAAAATACATGAAACACATTCAGAAAAGACATGCCTATGCAGGCAAAAGGCATGGACTCAGTACTACTGTTTGCAATGACGACAGTTTAAACAGCTAGACTTATCTTTTCCGTTGCTTAGATCAGTGCTAGAGGTCGTCAACAGCTAGGCTAATGCCCCTGACTGTCTGCTCCTGTAGTCCATATCTTGTGTTTGCTTCAATGGCTCATGTTTCCCCTGGTTAGACTTAGAAAACGACTTTTTGGTTTCTCCGACGGTTCACCTACACGACTTTCGGTGACGTCACGTTGTTAGGCATTATAATGAGTACTGCGTCATCTTCGACTGGATCATGTGATCGAAACTTGATCGTAAATATTGTGATTAATCTGTGCGTAAGGAACAGAAGTTTGTTTCTTTTTTTCTGTCGTTCCCCACACTGGCCGCCACTTTGTTGCTGAGTTATTTGCCGGTTGAAGATCATGCACTGAGTATGGTTACTTTAGTGATCTTTTGTTAATCGTGCTTTGTTATTACGCGAATTAGGGTGAAGGTGTTCATACAACTCAGTAGCATGGTATGAAGAAGTAATTCATGTAATTTGAACTCAGCAACATTAATGAAGTAATTAATTCCTTCAGGTTGAGTCCGTAATATTTAATCACATGTACACACAGGATGATCATTTCAAATAGGGGCAGAACATAAGTCCATATAAGTCATGCATAAATTAATCAATAACGTAGACTGCTGGTTTACGTGTCAATGTCCGTTTAAGGATACAATGCAGTATTGTCGTCAGAACATCACAGCTATATGCACGCGCAGCTAGACATGGCTACCTGCCGACAGTGAGACTGCGAGTCTGAATATTCATACGAATTTGATGATTATTCTCCTCCTTCTGAGGATTCTAGTTAAATACTAACCTCCATAAATTTTCCTCTCATATAGAGTTCTAGGACTGACCCTGGTCCATCAAAAATGCACATATAAATGGCTATATCATGCCATTGAATTGGAAGGTTAGAAAAACGCAGCTATTCAGCTTGGCGGTCAAGTAACAAAGGGTGGCGTCTCCTAGTTACCGACTGTGTCCTAAACAACGCTAGACACGTCATAATCGATCGTGTATGGAGCGTTCAATAATTGAAACATCTATCGCAATATATTAAATGTCTTAACCTTTACATTTGCACGTCCGCTAACCTTTAGCAGACGGCGTTAATATCATATACCGTAACACTCACAGAAAATTCAGCTGATAGAATTGCACACTGTGAATCAGAAGCAAAAGGTTTGTGTGAAGATATCACTTCAAGTTATTCTGATGCTTCCATTCGCATTGTTACAAGGAAATTTTCAGATGGAACAAGTGGTTTTGCTTCTTTGAGAAGAGCTGACAAATTTAGGATAGAAGTTCTATATCAACTGTATGACTGCTTGATAATCCAGTTAAGCAAGAGGATTAACCCATATGAGCAGATTGCAAAAATGTTCAAGTTCTTCTCAGAATTGGTGAACAATTTTGAAATTGATGAGGACAGTATTAAACTTACAATATCGTATTACAAAGATGGTATTGACCACAAATTAGTAAACGAGTGTTATCAGTTCAAAGAATATTTGCACTTTAGGAAATCCCATAACGCAGAAGTAAACACGCCATCTAAAATGCAATGCGCAGAAGTTCTTCAGCTTATTTGTGAGCAACACCTAATTGAAGTGTTCCTCAATATTATTACTGCCCTTAAGCTGTACTTGACAATGCCCATCACGAGCTGTGAAGCAGAAAGGAATTTTTCAAAGCTATCCTTTTGTGATGGGGCCGGGAAGACACCCCTGAGGCCCCACCCCCACTTCAGTTCAAGGCATGTTTGTCGCCCATATATTTTCGGTCGGCCCACGTGACTGTCAGCTCACGTGACGGCGCGAGCCTGGGTTGTGAAAAATCTGAAGTAGAAGATATGTAATGAGGTCATAATAATGCCTAGAAATTAATTGTGGTGTATAGTTGTGAGTCATATTTGACATTCGTGTGTTATATTAAATAGCTGTAGGTTTTATTTGTGTTTTCGCTATTCCTAAAGCGATAATCGCGTGTGATATTTAAGTAGCCAAGATTAATACGCCCAGCGCGCAGTAAGTGAGTGATGCGCCATAGGGCCTATATAAAGAATGCGATAACCAGCAGCGGCCCTTTTTAAGTCTCTCAGACGAGAGAGAACGAAACGAGGCGCCCTGTGTACCCACACAGAAGAACACAAAGACATGACACATTAGCATTCAGGCACTGTTGGGTGTTTGTTTTGTTTTGTTATGTTCGCTAGTTTATTTGTTTAATGTTTGCTGAATCACTGAATGGGTTGTAAAAATAAATGCAGCCCCTGCCTCTAGAATCAAGAGTTTTATTGTTGTTCGGGTCGGTGCGAGTGTGAAAAGAGAGTGATCAACTATCACAATATAATCATCATCATCATCTCGCCCACCCTATCACAATTGGCGTTGTCGGCAGGATAAGGCAGACAGTGACACTGAGCAAACAGCAAACGAACAAATATTGTAAACACCCAGCAGTGCATTCCTGCAGCAAGATGGCTAATGCGCCTGTGAAGATATTGTACGTGAAGGAGCCAGAGATAAGGTTGTTTAGTGGAGAGGGGAGTCCCACTTGGCAAGAGTTTGTGGAAGATGTGGAAGCCGCGTGGAAGGTGGCGCCTTTTTGTGCAGAAGACAAGTTAGACATGATATGGAACAACGTTACACCATGGGTATCTAGAGAGTTAAGGATACATGGTGGAGCCAAGGCCAGCCCTGAGAAGTTACTGGAAATTGTCAAAGAAGCCTACAGCGAGCAACCACCAGTCAGTGAGATGACCAGGAATTTCCCTTGGGAATATGCTGTTTATGGTGAAAGTAAAAAGCCTGAGACACTGGTCCAGATAGCGAGTGCAGAAATTCAGAAGGAGGAGGAGGCACTCAGAGCAGAATTATCCTTCCTAAAGTCCCAGATAGCACAGATGTCAGAGGCCAGTACGCCAGCACAAGAGGAGGTGCAGAGAAAGAGAGCTCCATGCCAGCCGCGGGAACAGCCAACGCAAGACGAGGGGGTGTGTCCGCGGGAACAGCTAACGCAAGACGAGGAGGTGTGTCCGCGGGAACAGCCAACGCAAGACGAGGAGGTGTGTCCGCAGGAACCTCAAGTAGACCTTCTTGTGTGTGAGAGTCAGGCTGTTGTCAAGGAAAGTTGTGAGCTGACAGCACCAACAAATGCAGTTGCATCGACAAGGCGAAAAGGGATGTGCAAGTGGCATAGTGTCCACAGGGGATGGGGGTTCATCACGCCAGATGATGGAGGTATTGATGTATTCGTACATCAGACCAAGATCTACAGAAAGGGATTCCGGAGTCTGGCGAAGAATGAACGAGTAGAGTTTGACAGCAAACCATCGGTCCGGGGCATGGAAGCAATTTATGTATGCGGCATTGATGGTCAAGAGTGTAAGGGCAGCAGGAAGCGACCCATGGCACAGTGGAAGCCCAGAAAGATAAGATGCTACAATTGTGGAGACCTGTCAGACCATATGGCAGCCAAGTGCCCTCAGGGCCCGCTTCCGAAGAGATGTTTTGGATGCAAATCCCCAGAACATTTGATAGCCGCCTGTCCCTCAAGGAGCTCTTTTCCTAGACGGACTGTCGCAACCAGGTTGCCTTTAGGGCGCAAGCCAAGAGATGGCCACGACAACGGTCACACTAAGGGCGCCGAGAAAATTGGTCGTCGTGCAGGGGAGGAAACCCGTCCTAAGCAGATAGGAGGGAGTGCAAATCAAGGTTCAGCAGAGGAGACTCATCAAAGGCAGATTGTGGGGAACGTAAGCCACCGTCCACACAAGATGAGTGGAAAGCACGTCAAGAGCGATCTCTCTTCAAACTCGACAGCTGCAAGCACTGACAGGCAGATGTCACGGGCAGACAGCGACGTGGCACCGGTGAGCGAGTCTTCAAGACCACAGCGGCTGACAGCCCGACAACGTACAACTGGAGACATGACGACCAAGAGTGTCTCCAGACTGGTTGCACCGAATACAGAATCTGAGCCCAAAACATCGCCGCTGAGAAATAATCAAGCGCAGCACCAACGATCTGAGAGATTTCGACTGAAGCGCCAGAGGTAGTGATGAGGTAGTGATGTTGTCGTGACGACAACAAAATCAGGAGAGTTGTGATAGGGTGGGCGAGATGATGATGATGTTTATATTGTGATATGTGATCACTCTCTTTTCACACTCGCACCGACCCGAACAACAATAAAAACACTTATTCTGAGGCAGGGGCTGTATTTATTTTTACAACCCATTCAGTGACAAAGCAAACATTAAACAATCAAAACTAGCGAACATAACAAAACAAAACTAAACACCCAGCATGTGCCCGATTGCTAATTCCGGAGAAGCAAACAAAGCAACGACTGGTTAAAATCATAATAGTTAAATAATGATACTCTCACCTGTTAAACAGTCCTTCCACGTGTACTACCTGACACCCTCAACTATCACACACGCACACACTCATGCGTGTCGTCCAGTGCGACTAGTAAGGTGTTGTGCGTGAGGCTGGCAATCTCACCATGTAACACAGATTGCTACCGAAACTACTACTGCAAGAGTACACACTCAACTATCACACACACACACTCATGCATGTCGTCCAATGAGACTAGTATGGTGTTGTGCATGAGGCTGGCAATCTCACCATGTAACACAGTCTGATACCGAAACTACTACAGCACGAGCATCTGAATGCTTCATACGGAGGCAAACCACACTGTTGGCCCCATGCTCCCTCAGGAGCGGAGAAGAGAAATATATACCTTGAATTGAGCCCACGTGCTCTCACAACCATTCTTCACATAACCATAATTAAGTAATCATAAAATGGACATAAAATAATATTCAACTATATGTACAAGAAATACTCTCAGTAATATAAGCTACTGCCTCGTAACCGATCCACATCAGTATTCGTTACTGCATTCTGAAGCATGTCGTATGTGACGACTGGTGCGCCTGGCAACAAGCGTGTCGTATATGACCACTGGTGCGACTGGGAATCTCATCACATGAAACACATCGTTACCGAAACAACCACTGCAATAGCATAAAAATGCTTCTTGTCAGCTTGTGATAGACACCAGCCACATTGGTGTTTCCATGCTCCGCCGGGAGCAACCAGAGAAACACATGTCTCAACAAAGGAGTGGCCTCGCGCTCTCCAGAAATCTAAATACATATTCTCACCTCACAGTAACCCATTAAATATATACAGTAGAATTATGATAAGTAGGCTATCGTGAAATACACTCAATTACTTTTACACTAAAGAAATAAAATATAATTACTCTTGGCTTAACAACTAGAACTAGTCATCACATAAAGGAAATTTACCACGAAAACTCTCTCTTCTATTACTGGGGAAAATTACATACTTTCACCCACGTGTCGATTCACGCGATCTAAAACTGCGTAACATTAAGTGATAACTAGGAGTGTTAAATGCAGACTTGCTGGCGCCGCTTTTATACAATCACCACGTGGCGCCATCTTGATATTTTGCTAACAAGCCAATATCATCTAAATTCAAGTAATAGATGCTTCTCTGTCCAGTTTCATGTATAAAACACTCTCCTACTAAATTTGCCTTTCTTGCCCGGTCTGATGACTGACATAATTGCTCTTAAACTCTCACATCTGTGATTCGGGCTTTGCGTGCCTAATAAAACCGATCAAACATTATTTTCGCTCATCTATCATTTCGAGACTAAATCATAATGCCCTCAAAAGACATTTCCTTTGGGAACATATCTATCTATTTATTTCACTAAACATTAAAATAGCCACATCGATATTACCGGTATTTCAGAATTATATAAAACTAATTCTAATTTAAATTAACTCACGTGTCATGTCTTTGTGTTCTTCTGTGTGGGTACACAGGGCGCCTCGTTTCGTTCTCTCTCGTCTGGGCTGATACTTAAAAAGGGCCGCTGCTGGTTATCGCATTCTTTATATAGGCCCTATGGCGCATCACTCACTTACTGGGCGCTGGGCGTATTAATCTTGGCTACTTAAATATCACACGCGATTATCGCTTTAGGAATAGCGAAAACACAAATAAAACCTACAGCTATTATCAAATAACACACGACTACCAAATATAGCTTATCACAGCTAATTCTCAGGCTTTATTATGGCCTAAATTAATATATCTTCTTGAAGACTTTTCACATCCCAGAATGCTGCGCGCACTTCTAAAATACATGGGCGATAAATCTGCCCAAAAACAGGAAGGGGGCGGGCGTCTCCTTTTCGGCCCCATCACATATCAGGGGGCGGGCGTCTCCTTTTCGGCCCCATCACATAATTTTCTTGGTATGTCTTCAACGAACTAATTCTAAATGATGGAGGCAATCATTAAAATAGTCAAGATTTAAAGTCACATATACCAAGGTGGATAGTGGTTTAGTGATCAGAACATATGCCTTCCAAGCAAATGTTCTGCATTCAACCCCCAGCAGAGTTGTTTCTTTTTTGAAAATTCATTCGTCTTCAGTTTTTATATGTGCGTTGTTGTGGATCTACTATAAAGCTTGAACTTCAGGTCCTCCAAGTTCATTTATTTCTATAATACATTTCTTTCCCATCCTCACAATTTTTTTTTAAATAAAAGGGGCCCCTTCAAGAATTCAAGCTTCAGGGCCCCCAAAATGTAGATCCGCCACTGTGTGTGTGTGTGTGTACGTGTGAACAATACCAGTGGATCCATAACACGTCTTAGACTGCGTGGAACGTGAGTGATTTTGAACGTCAGCGATTTAACACGCGACAAATATACAACGAGCATTTGATCATAATAAAAAAAAAAAATTTTGAAAGGTAACATGCAGAAATGTCAGCACCAGGTCACATCACTCTTACGTACAGTTCGTCGCTATTAACTCCAGCAATACCATACCGCAAATTTCGGAGACCTATTCTCGGAGACAAACTGCAGACCACTTCACCTAATCAGGTAAAAAACTACGACAGACAAATGGACATATTTGAGGGAAAGAGACAATCATTAGGTGTAAGCGCGAGTTTAACCGGCAGACAGTTAAGCGGACAATACTAGACCATGAGCAGTTAGGAGCACTACAGAACAACAAAGACACGGAAATAACCGGCTATAGTGATGTTCCAGATACCCGAAAATTGATCATTATTAGAGACACGTGACGAGCGTAATTGAATATTAGAACTTAGAAAAGGGAGCTTTGTGAGTTCATGAAGAACCTTCGGAAAACAGACATTGCCAGTTAGGTGTCCGGAACTGGAGGATGCCAACAAAGTATGATATACGTCTAAACTACCGTGACATATGGTTACATTCTCATATACATATTAACATATATAACAGTGTTTAAAGGTAAAGGTAATCTCATATCAGATACTGCCGTAGGGGAGTAAAGTGTTAGAGACTTCACTATACTAGATTCAGCATCGAAAGGTGGGGGTGACCCTTTACTTCCTCTTTACCTTTTCCTTCTATAACTCAAGTGCAAAGGCAGGAAGACATTTACAGCTAAGTAATCTGGAGCATGCCGATACCGTGAATCAAACCCAGCACCTGTGCCACGAGGGACCAGCGATCTCCCTAGCTTTAACGTACCCTGGGAACTCCAATTCAACGACTGCCTTGCAAAGGTATCTGCTGCTTTCCTAAATATGTGTCCTATGCAACGGCGGCATGTTTTTTCCCTCACGTCTTGTTTTGCTGGTATTTATGTGGCTCTTCCATCAGTCCTACATTGGTGATCTTGTTATCCAACTTTAATCCTTCAGTTGCGCAAGCATCCATTGATGAAAGTCTGCAGCTTCTTTGGCTGTCGATTTTGTTATTTTCCATGGAATCACGGTCATAAAAGAGGACGGCCTTGATATCTGAAATGGTTGCATTTGTGAACGAAAATAACAATCAAACAAACATGGAGATTAAAGTAGGTAAACTAAAACAGACATTAAATTTTGTTATGGCATTTGAATAAAAAAAACAAAGTGATCAGAAAAGGAGTATAATAATCAGTGGCGCAGCCAGGTTCTAACATCGGGGGGAGGGTTAGCGAAAACATACACACCTCGTTCTGGTCTAACAATAGGTGGTCTCAACCAACCACAAAATAATATCATCACCTTCCTTGTCGCTCCCCATGAAACCATAGAGCCGCCACTGCAACTGGCTCCTTTGACTGAAGCTTGCACAAGGCATTAACACGTTCATACAGCCGTAGTTTCTGTAGTGATTATTTGTACAGTATGAGATCGCTAACCTATTGCACAACCTTATCTTAGAACGACATGCCCGAGGATCAGTAGTCTATTTTTTTCTCTCATAAGAGATCATCGGAACTATACGGGGAATAAAATAATTTACTAAACGTATAGTTTATCAATGTGTCCTGGATTTGAATCGTAAATCTCCCAGTGAAGCTCAGTTATCAGACGATAGACACACACATACATTTGGTAAATGAATTATGAGAATCCTTAGGCATCCAGATTTCTTTATTAAACTCATCCCTCCCTTCTACCTGTATTTTTCTTTTTTAGTGAACTACTTTGGTGTTAATTTATTTAAATCTCTAGCAAGCGAAATTAATGTTTCACAGAGTTATTTCCTCTTCTTCATCTGACTGTTGCGAAATTTTGTAAAATCCTCTTAAATGCCTGTGTTTGTTTTTAATTACACACGTTTTATTTCGTTTTAAAAAAAAAAAACCGTCAGGGATGTTTTTTTTAATGTTGTCTTTTGAAGCATGTTCGAGTTTCTTTACAAAACAATAAACTGAAAAATATGTGATACGTAGATAACACATTTGATAAAGGAAAAACCAAAAGCTCGTGCACAGATACGCAGACACCACACACATACTTACGAGCACACATTCGCAGACATGCACACAGTGTAGAAATTAAAATAAAACATTGGGTGTGTAGGAACCATTGTAATAGTGACAGGCAGGGTGGAAAGAAGGTCAGATGAAGATGAAAGACACAAATGTTGGGATGACATTAAAAAGGTTGGACACAATTGGATGCATTAAGAGGTTATCCAGTTCAACTGAGCGTCACTTACATCTGTAAGAATGGGATCCATGAATGAATTCTATGGCAACTGTGTACATAACCTGCATTTTTTCCTTATGCTTTTATGTACATTTTTGTTCCAAGAAGGGGTCCATAGCTTTGATCGAACAATCAGCGGGTTCCATATACCTCTTCAGGTCTGCAGTAGCGCAGTGGTTAGTGCACTGGCTTACCAGCTCGGTGGTCCATGCTTCGATTCCCAGTGGAGGTGGGATTTTTTAGACCGCAAACGGCTCCGTGGTCGACCTAGCCTCATGAACTGGGTGGGTACCAGAGCAACTCTGGGAAGGTAAAGGCGGCTGACTACATCACCCCTAGTGAGCTGATGGTCAAGAAAATATGGGCCTAACACCATATTCCGAATATGCCTCAATGGGCGTGTAACGGGATCCTCTTTTCCCATTTACTTCTTCTAATAAGCAAAGGGGTACATAGCTTTCATCAGAAGATCAAAAGGGACCGCGGCAAAAAAAAAAGCTTAAGAAAACCTGCATCAGTGAATAAATGTGAACAAAATAAATCTAGTTCTAGAAGATACTTTTTTAAACATGCGACAAGCGTCTTCTAGTCTTCTACCGAAGTTGGCCACTGTAGCTTAAAGTTATTAAAAATCAAGATCAACATCTTCCCATGAACGAAGATGATCTCTCTTGCTCAAGTTAACGCCAGAGATTGCTTTTTCTGTAATATTTGGTGCAATCACCCATACGTGAACGATATGCAATATCTGGGGTAGATATTTCATTCGCGATGCAAATATGTTTTTGAATTCAATTTTACGTCTTCATACTTTTTCCCTCCCTTTGTTAGCTCATCACGCATTCAGTCATTAACGTTATCTACTTTTTCGTCCCTTATGAAGCATGGATCGATCACTACAGATGCCCCTCTTAAGGAAGCGTATGTGAAAGCACATTCTGTATCACTGTAGCAGCGGGGTTTATGTAACAATTCGTTTTACAAGATGATGTTATCACAACCAGGAAGCATATGTCAAAGCACATACAGTTGTAACGGTGGTTTCTGTAGTAATTCGTTTTACAAGATGAGGCTATCAACCCCATTCACAACCACATGTTAGTCGCCATGTACGACATGCCTGAGTGAGGAGTAGTTCTATTCCTTATTTGTCTTCTCTAGTATCCACAGCAAATACATGCGGCAACTAAATACATACAGCTTTGTATTAATTCTATAAAATATACACTAATTTAAAATGAAGATTACATAGCAATATCAAAAATGCTATTCTGTCATATATTAAGTTTTGAGCTCATTAAAAAGTGTTACGTTTGGTTCTGCTTGTCAGAATACATAGAAGGAATAAATTATTGTTTCATTTCCATATTGTTAAGATACCTTCTAGATATTTTTCATTTAATCACAACATTAACAGAGAAAATATATGGTTACTTAGTTACTAAACACCGAGAAAATATACAGTTACGTAGTCACTAAACGACGCGAAAATATACAGTTAGGTAGTCACTAAATACCGAGAAAATATACAGTTACGTAATCACTAAATAATAGAAAATATACAGTTGTGTCGTCACTAAATACCGAGGAAATATACTGTTGCGTTGTTACCAAATACCGAGAAAATATACAGTTACGTAATCACTAAATACCAAGAAAATATACAGTTACGTAATCACTAAACATCGAGAAAATATACAGTTACGTTGTCACTAAGTGTCGAGAAAATATACTGTTACGTAGTCACTAAATACCGGTACCGAGAAAGTATACAGTTAAGTAATCACTAAATCCCGAGAAAATATACAGTTACGTAGTAACTAAATACGGAGAAAATACACAGTTAAGTAATCACTAAATACCGAGAAAATATACAGTTACGTAGTCACTAAATACCGAGAAAATATACAGTTACGCAGTCACTAAATACCGAGATAATATACAGTTAAGTAATCACTAAATACCAAGAAAATATACAGTTACGTAGTCACTAAATACTGAGAATATGTACAGTTATGTAGTCACTAAATACCGAGAAAATATACACCTACATAGTCACTAAATACCGAGAAAATATACACCTACATAGTCACTAAATACCGAGAAAATATACAATTACGTAGCACTAAATACCGAGAAAATACACAGCTACGTAATCACTAAATACCGATAAAATATACAGCTACATAGTCACTAAATATGGAGAAAATATACAGTTACGTAGTCACTCCATTCTAGTCCTCGGTCCTTCAAAGACTAATGTTGTCTTCCCAGCGGACTCTGGGTCGTCCTCGGGGTCTTCCTTGATGCCTCCCTTTCGGTCTATAATAGCTCCAAGGTATTTAAAGTGGTCGACCTGCTCCAGGACCTGTTCTCCCAGCTTAATCTGATGTCTTCTTTCTTCTCGTGATATCACCATGGATTTTGTTTTAGAGCTGCTTATGACCATTCCTTTCTTCTCCAGCTCTTCCTTCCAGACTTGCAGGTTGGATTGGAGATGTGCCTCTGATTTAGCAATCAGGGCAACATAATCAGCAAATGCCAGCTCTGAAATATAGACCTGTCTCATCTTCCAGTACCCCACTGAATACTTTCTTGTTCTCTCCTTACATGCCTTGATGACATCGTCCATAAGGAGTATGAAGAGGTAAGGTGATAGGATATCACCTTGTCTTACACCACTGGTGGTCCTGAACTCTTCTGACTTATGGTTTGCTGTCCTCACATAATTTCTGCAAGACTTGTAGAAGCTCTGTATAGCATGAATCAGAGGTGCTGGAATATTCTTCCTTGCCAAACAGTCCCAAAGTTTGCTCCAAGGGACCCTGTCAAACGATTTTTCCAGATCTATGAAACAAAGATGGTGTCGTGAATTATTCTAATCCCCATATATAAATTAAAACGTAAATGCAAAGCCTAACAAATAAATTTAATAAACGGAAAGAAGAATGGTAAAGAACAGTGCTGTCACAATGACTGTACTCGAAATCCCCCTTGTTTTCTACTTCGTCTGCAAATTGTAACGCTTTCACGTTGATAGTAAAAGCCTACTGTATTATTACCCGCTTTCTTCAATGAAACGTGTACTGTATTTCTTGGAAAAACCTTGAGATACGCAAGCTGATCAATGACCTAAATTTAATATTTCATTCATTCCATTTTATACACGGAGTAACTAAAAGACAGATGGACTAAAGGATAGAGAGAAGGGAGAGGCAGAAAGCAAGGACACGTGCAACACTAAACACGCGTCGCGCGATACACAATTGCTGCCATCACGCGTGTAAGGCCACATGCACTAACTTTATTTCAAATCGACAGTGATAAAATTCACTACCCATACCAGAGTTAGGTTTTAAAATCCTGAAAAACGCTTATTGGGAATTATGACATTATACCGGTTTAAGTTTGAAAACATGACAGTACCCAGACACCCTCTAGTTTGGAAGTGAGAAGGTAGTAACAGCACGACTATCCTAGAAGAAAATGCATATTGGCTCCATTAAATTCGTATATTTGGGTTCCTTAGGGTTTGCTGACAAAGAATATGTAAAACGTTACGCAAATAGTCTAGGAATTACCAAGTTATGGCCAAAATAAAATAGTGGGGGTGCCTGACAGCATGAAATCATTTCTGCTCATAAAATTTTTTTATAACGTGTTTGAAAAAACACTACGTTACGGAAATAGCCTACCATGTTAACTCCTATTTGATTGGAGCGCAACAAATGTAAGACTAAACACGATTGGTCGGGCTATAAATACTATCTTGTGTTGTCAGGGGAAATCGTAAAGGGGTACTTTTTTGAAAAGATGTGTAGACATGGTTTGATTGGGTAGAGCTGCGAATATACTCAATTCAGAGCGTCTGTTCATTGCCACATCTTGTAATAAACCTACTAAGAAGCAGTGCGTTGAGCACCAGTGTATATTTTTTATAAAATAAAGCCTGGGACATCGGCAGATCGGAGTTGTGCTATATTCATTGCCAGTCAACGAAACTGTTTATTATTATTTCCACGAATTGTGGTAAGCTTGAAATATTCAATATTTTTAAATGAAAATTGAATGTAAATTGATAAATTATGTCTATATATATGTGTAGTTCAGTAGCGAACATGATGTACAGCCTATAGTGCTCCAGTCTGAACAGAAGGTGTCGGAGGAAAGTAAAACTGCATGGAATGGCCAAACAGTACACTGACACCTAGATTATTAACTAGAAAGAAATAATGCTGGAATTGCAGAGGCGTAGTAACCATTAGGGAGGGAAATACTGGTATAAAGTATTTCAGATGAAGCTGACAGTTGGCCTAACGCTCTGAACTCAATGTTTGTGATGTATTGTGCTCAGTGTAGAAATAGAGTATAAATTAGTTCTGACGTAGAAGGTACAACCTTCTTGTTTCAGGGACCGTGGTCTTAAAGTTATTGAGCAGCACCTGGTCAGAGCTTTGCTGAAGCCAGAGGTGGACAGCATACTCCTTGGTCCATATAGCAACCAGTGGGGTGGCTCCAGAACTCATTAAAGTAATCGAGCAGAGGAGTCTTTTACTGCAGTCATCACGCAAGATAAGAGAGTGTGGCCATGGAGCTCAACATTATGTACCCCATCTTAAAATGACATTGTAAAATAACATTAAGAGGGGAATTTAATTGTTTTAATACCAGGAACTGAGAACATCTCCAATACTAGTTCCAATAGAAACAAACTATTGAAGTCATGATGACAAATACCAACAGAGCTTGAACAAAACAAAACCAGTATTACCTCATATTACTACTACACAACTGACACACATAGGATACTATTAATAATATATGTCACTACAAGATTCATATTAATAAATTCTGTACATATAACTTGTAATTAAAATTGATTGTGATTCCTGGTTCCCTTTGTATTTGAATCAGGACACATATACATTCATGACAGCACTGAATACATATTGTTATTTGAAAAGTTATCAGTGACTCCTTTAAGATATCCTCGTAGAGTGTTTTATGTATGTGAGTGTCACAGTGTTGTCAAGTGTGGTGGAATAAATTAAATTGTTTATCTGTCTGTTGTTGTTATGACTTACACTTCATCATACACATACCCTAGACATATAACGTAGTCATCACACTATTCCAGAATAATTCTGACCGAGGTATACATATGTGGCAGCAAGTAAGCTTATCTATAATACACTACTCTTATTAGATATAGATACCTTCACAGCTGATCTCAGTCAGTACACTAAGTCCCCTATAAATATTTATAACATCCCACTTTACCACAGATGGATCTCACTCTTATACTCAAGGGCCTTTTCACTCAGCTGTCTGAGTGTGAAGATTAGGTCTTGAGTACTTCGGTTTGCTCGGAATCCGCACTGGACCTCATCCAATTGTGGCTCAGCTAGGCGTCGGAGTCTCTGCTCTAGGATTCTAGAGTAGATTTTTCCAGGGACACTGAGAAGGGATATGCCTCTATGGTTTCCACACTGTCGATTGTCACCCTTTTTGAAAATTGGTGTTATGATGGCGATCTCCCAATCCTTTGGTATGGTCTTGTTGCACCATGCTGCCTGTAGGACCCTTAAGAGTAACAGGTCGCCTGATGCTCCCATGTACTTAACCATTTCTGGTGTTATACCATCATGCCCTGCTGCTTTGCCCATCTTGATTTTCTCCAGTGCTGCCTTCAGTTCTTCCATCTTTATGTCATCTTCATCACCATTGGTTTCCTCTTCTGTGCTAGTGGTTATCATTTCTGATGTTTGACCTTGCTCACCATCAAGGAGTTCTGAGAAATATTCTTTCCATCTTTCCATTACTTCCTTCGGGGCAGTAAGCAATTTGCCTTGCTTGTCCTTTATACATTTGAGAGGGCATTGTTTTTCCTTCCTCATAATCTTTAGAGTCTTATAGAACAATTTCTGGTTTTCTTGTGCATCTTTTTCTAGCTTTTCTCCAAATTCTTCCCAGGACTTCTGTTTTGCTGCTAGCACTTTGTTCTTTACTTCTGTTCTGAGTGTCACATATTCTCTATATTTTTCCATTTGTCCTGTTGTGTTTTTAGCTCCTAAGTATTGTTTCCATGCCATTTTCTTCTCTCTTATTTTCTCTTTGACTTCCTCTGTCCACCAAGGTGTCCTCTTTCTCTGGTTCCCAAGTCGGACTTCACCACATGCTTCTGCAGCAGCTGTCTTTATGATATCCTTGAATTTAATCCAGAGGGTTTCCAAGTCATCAGGTTGTTCTTCTGTGTTGCTCACCGCTGCAGCAATAAGCCCCTGATATCTGGTCTTAATTTCTGGCTCTCTCAGCTTGTAGGTCCTAATGCTCATTTCTCCTGCTCGTTTACTTGGTTTCTTGCGTGATGTTGAGCAGTTCCTAGGCTGAGCAACTCTTTCAGTTGTTCGTTTGATTGTTAGCAGGTAGTGATCACTTCCAATCTCTGGCCCCCTCCAGACTCTTGCATCTCGGACATATTTGAATGAGCTTCTCCGAACAATGGCATAGTCGATCACTGACTTCTCATTCTTTGTTGGTTCACATCTAGTGTATGCATGTATGCGCTTAGGGGGAACTTTGTGTTTGTAATGATCAGATTCTGCTCACTGCAGAATCTAAGGAGTCGCTTTCCATTGTCATTGAGAGTATCTTCTCCATATCTTCCGATAACTCCACCCCATCTAGCATGGTCATTTCCAACTCTGGCATTAAAATCTCCGAGCATGATAACTTCATCTAGGCAGTCATCCACTGTCCTTTGAAGCAGCTCGAAGAATTCCTCCTTGACCTCTGCTCTCTCATCCTCATTTGGCCCATACACTATGACCAGGTTGACTATGGTTTCTCCTTCTTTTAGTTTCACAACCATAATGTGCTCTGAGACAAAGTTCCACCCCTTGATACTATCTTTTTGATTTTGGGCCACAATGCAACCCACACCCCCTTTAGCTCTTTCGGATATGGGTACACCACTGTAGAGCAGCGTGTTGCCATTGAGATCCATGACTCCTTGTCCTTTTTTCTTTGTTTCCGTTATAGCCAGGATTTCTAGTTTTGCTTTCATCATCTCTTCCACCAGCTCCTCTTCCTTCCCATTTATACTTCTTGTGTTCCATGTTCCATAAGTCGTAGTCCGTAGTCCGTTCCAGTTCGTCGCCTTTAGAATCAGTCCGGTTTTCTCTCTTGTGTTACTCGTAATCGTGGTTTAAAGCAAACAGGTGATTGGCCTGTTGTGCCTTTGCATGGTGGAGGGGCTGCCTCCTTACGGCCTCCATGCAGGCCGCCCTCCTCCTTTTTCATCCGGGCTTGGGACCGGCATGGGCGGAGTTGTCACTAAATACTGAGAAAATATATAGTAACGTAGCTAAACACCCCAACTTAAGCCTCATCTTCTTTACAGAATCTGGATTTGTGTCCAGTAAAAACATACTTTACACCACATTACAGCAACTTAAGCCTCGCACATCTATACAGACTGTAAAGAAACCTCGCACCCCATTACAGCAACTTAAGCCTCGAACATCCAATACCATAATTCCCGCTATAAGGTACTTCGGTCTGTCGGTCTGTCACACTTTGCACACCGTCGTTTGCGCACTTTTTTCTATTTTCTTCTTCTTCCACTTCGTTCGTCCTGAAAAGGACGTTGGTTGCGTTGTGTCCGTTTACAGCGAAGCTGCGATATTTGCGCCTTTCGGCCGACACATCTGACTTCAGCACGGCATTTTTGGGACCGGGTTAGCCTTCCCTCTTCGATACCTACTCACTCAGCTTTTCTATTTTCGAGAGAGTACATTAACTTTCGACCACAGCCATGGGGGTGCAACTGTGGTTGAAAGTTAGACAATAATTGTATTGTTTCCCCTTATTTGTACTCTCCCGAAAATAGAAAAAGCGTGACGGTGTGCATTAAATCAACAGACAATCAAGATACTCTTCTGTCCAGTTTCATTCGGGAAACGGATTTAACTCATCATTTTTCTTAAAAATAACCTTAAAATGTAAGTTTTCTGATTTTTTTCTTCGAGACAAAATTGTAACTTAAAGTATTGCAGACTTATTATTATGGATCAAAATGATAAGATGGCTAAAAGGAAGAGACGATCACGTCATTCACAGCGAGCAAGCGAGACTATAGAAGAAGCAGCAATGTAATACATGTAACAGAAACAACACGCTATAATTAAAAACCTACCAATTTTGGCGGGTTGTTGCTAGTCTTTACAGAATTGGAAAGAAACTTCGCACCCCATTATTTTCTAGCTGGCAAAATATACAAGAAATGCAAAAAAAAAGGAGATAAAAGTGTTTTCTGAGAAAGTGTTATTTACAAAATGTGACCAAGGTTCGGTATTTAATTAACATTAACATTGTTCTATTGTATACAAATACAATTAAGTTATGTGTGTTATACTCGTATAATGTTAATGATGGTTCGCCCTCTAAAATATCTGTCATGTCTCATACCTTCAGAAAGTGGGTCTCGCACCTTGAGAGGGGTACGTACACCCCTACATAAGAAGCACTGCCTTATAGCGACTATCCCCTTCCCATTTAACCCCTAGCCGTCCCCCGCTCAGTGTTAAATAACGTTAAAATTATTAGGCTTCTCCAACCCAAACGTGCGTCCATGCTTCGCGTACCAAGTGAGGATTTGAGCCAAATTCGCTGAAAGACTTTACTTTTCAGTGCGCATTCAATAAGCCTGATACTGTATACACAAAGCCCGCGTACAATTATATTGACCCTCCGCTGAAAATTGATCAGATCACCGAAACAGAGCAAATTTAGCATACTTTCATATTCATGAATTTTACCCTTTCTACGAAGCCCCGTCAACGCGTTGTAGTTCCCTGTATATCTTTTACTGTCTTGCCTTTGTTTATAATTCATTACTATTTAGTACTTCAAATATTTACTAGTTTTTGTGTAATATCTTGAATTCACTAGATTTGTTCTGTTTAATCTTGAATTCACTAGTTCTTGCGGTTAATATTGTACTCACTAGGTTTTGTGTTTACGATTGTACTCACTAGTTCTTGAATTTTCTGTTGTGCTTACTAAGTTCTGTATTTTCTCTCGTACTCACTAGTTTTTGAGTTTACTGTTGCACACATTAATTTATGTTTTCGTTAACCTGCTTGTGACGGTATTGCCTCCCCTACTTTGCAGTAGTGGTCCAACAGTCTCCAAAACTCAAGAGTATTTAATATGGGCTTCAAAGGTGTCTACCTTCGCACAAGTAATTTATTTAGGTAACACCTAGACGCACCACTATATAGTAAACCACTCTATTATAAGTATTAGTGACGTCAGTTTTCAGTAAAAATTAGGTTTGCACGTCTGCGGTAGGCTTGTAACGCCCTCTTGTGGCCTGTGTACATCAAGGTGTTCGGACGCAAGTGTGAGAGCTCGGATTGTGTGTGTAGAAGTCCACTGCATGAGTTACAGATTCTATGAAGAATATATTTCTATGTGTGCCTGTGATGGATGGATTGTAAGGAAAGTATTTAGTACAATATTAAATGACTTTTCGACGAGTTCGATACGCAGTGTTAATTCGTGGACATTATGACTTTTACTGACGGTAATTCTGCCTACCAGTCGTTGTATTTTATTCCTTGCTGATATGAAAATGCATGCCACCATGTTTCATCAAAAGTTGGAGCTCATCGTTTGTCCTGTGTAAAATAAATCTATATAAATGACTTCGAAGTGAACGTCCATTATTCGCGTTACATGTTGCAGTGTTCGTATGTTCAAGTCCTGAAAACACCTTTAACAAACTCGTTCACAGGAGTGTCAGGGAGGGTCTACAAAGTTGTTCTCTCGTCTTAAAGCTCAGGCCACTGTTCCCTTCTTGTTCCAGAGATAGTACCCTTCAACTGGTACTACCACCAACAACTATGGTAAAAGAATAGAAACGAAACGCTCTCCTGAGTATTGCGTTTGACGACACATACTTACATGGTATGTGTCCCCTATTCCTATTCCACCATCCTTATACCTCAGAATTTACCCTCGATGAGAATTAATTTTAATCCCTCGAGAGAAAACGTTCTTTACATTTAAATTGAAAAGCTTTTAAAGTTACTTTACATTTAAATGAAAAGGTTAATATTACAGATAAAATATGTTTACATTTACATTTCTACTTATTGAAAAGTGTTCACAATATAAATTGAATGTGTTTTCATTTATGTTTACACTGATTTGATAAGTTTGAAACTTCCATTAATTTTAAAGTGAATAGGTTAATATCGACATTTACACTGGTTTGAAACTGTAATCATCATCATCATAACCCTCCACTCCCAAAGGAGCATAGGCATTCAACAAACACATGCCAAGTCCTCCTGTCACGTGCCATCATCTCAAGTTCTTTCCACGTTCTCCTCATCATTTTCACCTCTGTTTTCAGCTCTCTTCTCCATGTGCTACTTGGTCTACCTCTGCCTCTCTTGCCCTGGTTGAAACTGTAATAAGTATTATAATTAAAATGTACATCATTTCTTTCATCTTTCCCTCCCTGCTCCATATGGAACCTTGAACTACTGATACGTTTAGTTCTCCTCAAGAAACTAGCAAAAAACAGTCGCTGACATGGAACAATTTTGAACGTAACGTAGAGGTCAAGTCTTCCGTGTATGGGATGAAAATATCCGATCCCTGGCAGGCGAACTCACCAACACATCTGTAAACTCATATGACAATGTGTTTTAGATGTAACAAATTATTACTTTATTGAAAGTAATCGTGTCATCCTTGTCTGTCCAAAATGTGTCACCCAGACAAGTAATCTCTTATCTGTCGCGTACCCTGGCCGTATCAGCAATTAAACCAATACGCTGGCGATTTTTAGTGTTAATCGGTGGCGGCCAATGTTCGGTACGTGAGAATCACCAACAAGCCTGTCGTTAATATTATCTCTGCCGCTCCGTGCAACGCTTTAGGGAAGGGACGGGTAACAAACAGACATGGTCGACTTATCTCTGAGAGGAGTGAAAGAATGTAGATACAAATATCTGTTCCAGTGTAGAGAAAGAAAGAGTGAGCGACTCGGAAAAATCGCAATAATATCAGTACACAAATGTATCTGATTACTGCCGTAGCGAAAGAGAGATCGGAAAGAGGTCGCCCCAAATCCATCTTGCGACAGCGCTATTCCGCTGAATGTTCAGAGTTCAAGACTCGATATCCTCTTTTGAGGCCAAGAAACAGGAAGTAACTATATTCTAATCCCTGTGTGGTTTCCAAGCGTTTCCGACTAGACAAACAAAGAGAAGAACCTCTATGTTACACTTCATGGGAGACGATAAAATGCCGCCATGGAACTGGCAAACTCACCGTGTTAAACACATTGCTAAAAACAAACTACCACTGCAAAAGAGCAAAAAAGTGGCGTAGCTCAGACTTCCTGTAAGATGGACCAAAATCAGAGGTGAACCCATACTCAACAAAAAACTTAGAGGGATGGAAAAAGGGGAAACAAGAAGAATTTCATTCTGGGGTGCACACAGAACGAAAAAGAAAAAAAAATTCTTTTAACCTTGTCTATTTATATTCGTCACAGATTGGATTATTAAAGAATACACACATTATCAACAACCAAATAATACATTCAATCTCACGACGCTGTCAAATCGTCCTATTGACGTAGAACTGTCATAGCTGTCTGACAGTAATACGACATGGAGGGCAAACTATGCGCACTGACAAAAACTCATAACATAATAGGCCTCGACAAAAATGTTCCAAGTATTTCAATATCATCACCCATCAACACCTTAATTGGCGCAGACTTTCAACAAATTCATGAATAAAGAAGGGAACCCTGAGTCTTGTGAATAGTAAATAAATACAAGGGTATATACAGGTAATTAAAAGTTACTCGTTGGGCATAAAAGGATGACACCAGACAACAGAAAAGAAATATAAGTGACAGGCTTACCTGGAATCGAACCAAAGACCATTCAAACGTCATCGCCTTGCTGTGAAAGTAAATCGTGAAAGAAGGTATGGCCAATATTTGCACCCCCAAAAAAGTGCATCATTGGCTGAGTTTAGGTCACTCTCACGACACCCACACAATGAGGCATATAGGATCCATACACGACCCAGACAATTTAAAGACGCAATCACTAATATAACTTTCCTTTCAGCAAGTAAAGACTAAATAAAAGCCGAAATACTTGTGTCCAGTAATGTGAAGTGGAAGACGAATAACACAGAATAGACGGTTAGGTTAAAGTCACGAATGGGCGAACTTTTAAATAAATAATGAAGGAAACCTGAGTCTCGTGAACAGTAAATAAATAAATATAGGTAATTGACAGGCACTCGTATTTTAGGGTGCAAAATTGGCTGTGCGTCCTTTCACGATTTACTTTCACAGAAAGGCGATGGCGCCGTTTGAATGGGCCTCGGTTCGATTCCCGGTGAGCCTATCACATGTTTCTTTTTAGTCGTCTGGGGTCCTTCGCCTGTTAATTACCTTTATTTATTAATAAATTCATGCCGCCCCTGCCTGTTCTGTGCCACTCATCCGAGGTCTTTACATGTCTTCTTTATCCCCCTTTAAGATCAGCGGTAGCGCAGTGGTTAGTGCACTGGCTTTCGAGCTCAGTGGTCTATGGTTCGATCCCCAGTTGAGATGGGATTTTTAAAAAGACGGCTACAGGGTCGACCCAGCCTCATAAGTTGGGTACCGGACCAACTCTAAGAAGGTTAAGGCGGCTGGTGTGATGCTGACCACATCATCCCTAGTGTGCAGTATTGTCAAGAAAATATAGACCTAACACCATATTCCCATTAGGTCTCAATGGGCAAGTAACGGGATTCTCTACATTTATCCATTTCATGCCGGTCACTAGTTTCCTTCTGTGGTAAAGTGGGATGTTATAAATATTTATAGGGGACTTAGTGTACTGACTGAGATCAGCTGTGAAGGTATCTATATCTAATAAGAGTAGTGTATTATAGATAACCTTACTTGCTGCCACATATGTATACCTCAGTCAGAATTATTCTGGAATAGTGTGATGACTACGTTATATGTCTAGGGTATGTGTATGATGAAGTGTAAGTCATAACAACAACAGACAGATAAACAATTTAATTTATTCCACCACACTTGACAACACTGTGGCACTCACATACATATAACACTCTAAGAGGATATCTTAAAGGAGTCACTGATAACTTTTCAAATAACAATATGTATTCAGTGCTGTCATGAATGTATATGTGTCCTGATTCAAATACAAAGGGAACCAGGAATCACAATCAATTTTAATTACAAGTTATATGTACAGAATTTATTAATATGAATCTTGTAGTGACATATATTATTAATAGTATCCTATGTGTGTCAGTTGTGTAGTATTAATATGAGGTAATACTCGTTTTGTTTTGTTCAAGCTCTGTTGGTATTTGTCATCATGACTTCAATAGTTTGTTTCTATTGGAACTAGTATTGGAGATGTTCTCAGTTCCTGGTATTAAAACAATTAAATTCCCTTCTTAATTTTCTTTTACAATGTCATTTTAAGATGGGGTACATAATGTTGAGCTCCATGGCCACACTCTCTTATCTTTCGTGATGACTGCAGTAAAAGTGCTCGATTACTTTAATGAGTTCTGGAGCCACCCCACTGGTTGCTATATGGACCAAGGAGTATGCTGTCCACCTCTGGCTTCAGCAAAGCTCTGACCAGGTGCTGCTCATTAACTTTAAGACCACGGTCCCTGAAACAAGAAGGTTGTACCTTCTACGTCAGAACTAATTTATACTCTATTTTTACACTGAGCACAATACATCACAAACATTGAGTTCAGAGCGTTAGGCCAACTGTCAGCTTCATCTGAAATACTTTATACCAGTATTTCCCTCCCTAATGGTTACTACGCCTCTGCAATTCCAGCATTATTTCTTTCTAGTTAATAATCTAGGTGTCAGTGTACTGTTTGGCCATTCCATGCAGTTTTACTTTCCTCCGATACCTTCTGTTCAGGCTGGAGCACTATAGGCTTTACATCATGTTCGCTACTGAACTACACATATATACAGACATAAATTATCAATTTACATTCAATTTTCATTAAAAGATATTGAATATTTCAAGCTTACCACAATTCATGGGAATAATAAACAGTTTCGTTGACTGGCAATGAATATAGCACAACTCCGATCTGCCGATGTCCCAGGCTTTATTTTATAAAAAATATACACTGGTGCTCAACGCACTGCTTCTTAGTAGGTTTATTACAAGATGTGGCAATGAACAGACGCTCTGAATTGAGTATATTCGCAGCTCTACCCAATCAAACCATGTCTACACATCTTTTCAAAAAAGTACTCCTTTTCACGATTTCCCCTGACAACACAAGATAGTATTTATAGCCCAACCAATCGTGTTTAGTCTTACATTTGTTGCGCTCCAATCAAATAGGAGTTAACATGGTAGGCTATTTCCGTAACGTAATGTTTTTTCAAACACGTTATAAAAAAAAAATTTTATGAGCAGAAATGATTTCATGCTGTCAGGCACCCCCACTATTTTATTTTGGCCATAACTTGGTAATTCCTAGACTATTTGCGTAACGTTTTACATATTCTTTGTCAGCAAACCCTAAGGAACCCAAATATACGAATTTAATGGAGCCAATATGCATTTTCTTCTAGGATAGTCGTGCTGTTACTACCTTCTCACTTCCAAACTTGAGGGTGTCTGGGTACTGTCATGTTTTCAAACGTAAACCGGTATAATGTCATAATTCCCAATAAGCGTTTTTCAGGATTTTAAAACCTAACTCTGGTATGGGTAATGAATTTTATCACTGTCGATTTGAAATAAAGTTAGTGCATGTGGCCTTACACGCGTGATGGCAGCAATTGTGTATCGCGCGACGCGTGTTTAGTGTTGCATGTGTCCTTGCTTTCTGCCTCTCCCTTCTCTCTATCCTTTAGTCCATCTGTCTTTTAGTTACGCCGTGTATAAAATGGAATGAATGAAATATTAAATTTAGGTCATTGATCAGCTTGCGTATCTCAAGGTTTTTCCAAGAAATACAGTACACGTTTCATTGAAGAAAGCGGGTAATAATACAGTAGGCTTTTACTATCAACGTGAAAGCGTTACAATTTGCAGACGAAGTAGAAAACAAGGGGGATTTCGAGTACAGTCATTGTGACAGCACTGTTCTTTACCATTCTTCTTTCCTTTTATTAAATTTATTTGTTAGGCTTTGCATTTACGTTTTAATTTATATATGTGGATTAGAATAATTCACGACATCTCCCCTCTTAAAACAGACATTATATGTCAGTCCTTTATTCTATATACACATAGAGAAATTTATTATTATTTCTGGGGTTTACGGTGATTCTCATCACACGGATGGCGGCTTAAAAAATCCGCTCCCAAATTTGTTTTTCCAGATATATACTCAATGCTAAAATTATAGGGAGCCAAAAGTAAGGACCATCGGAGTAACCTAGAGTTCTCATGCCTAGCCTGGGCTAGAAACGATAAAGGTTTGTGATCCGTTTGCAACTTAAATGCCTTCCCATACAGATAAATATTGAATTTCTTTATTGCCCATATTACTGCAAGACATTCTTTTTCGCTAGTTGAGTAGTTGATTTCAGCTTTATTCAACTTTCTGCTAGCATATGCCACTGGGCTTAATTCCCCATCCAATGCATCTGATTTCTGTAGTAGAGTTGCACCTAACCCAATATTACTGGCATCCGTCCTTACTATGAATTCTTGACTTAAGTCAGGTAATTTCAAAATAGGTTTACTTGTGAGCTTTTCCTTCAATTCTTGGTAAGCCATTTCACATTGTGGTGTCCATGTAATGCGATCTGGATGTCCTTTACGTGTCAAATCAGTTAACGGTGCACATATGGAATTAAAGTTTTTGATATACTTCTGGTAGAAACCACATAATGAGACAAAGGATCTCACGTCCTTCTTGGTTTGTGGTCTCGGGGCTTTCTTTAGTTTCTCTAAATTCTTTGGGTCAGGGGTCATGTTTCCCTGATAAACTGTGTGTCCCAAAAATTCCAATTCTTTACATCCAACGCAACATTTGGTTGGTCGGGCTGTTAAATTTGCTTCCCTAAGTCGATCAAACAGCATCTTCAGAGAGTCAATGTGTTCCTCAAATGTTTCTGTTGCTATAAGGATATCATCCATGAAATTTGTTATATATGGATTATTCAGAGGGTCCAATAATTTTCTCATCATTCTAGAGAAGACACTAGGCGCATTCTTCAATCCAAATGGCAATCTATTAAACTCATAGTGTCCTTCTGAGGTACTAAAAGCTAGGTATGGTCTAACCTCAGGCTTTACTGGAATCTGATAGTATCCTTTACTCAGATCCACTTTTGAGAAATATTTAGCTTTATTTAGCCTGGCAAACAGCTGATTTGTATCCGGCAATGGATCCACCTGTCCTTCTGTAATAGCATTCAGTCTCCTGTAATCTATACAGAGTCTATGTTCTCCAGAGGGCTTCCTTAAGAGTACAACACCGGAACTATATGAGGATTCACTGTGTGAAATAATTCCTTCTTTCAACAGATAGTCTATCTCTTCCTTCAAAGCTTTCTCCTTAGCAAACGGAATCGAATATGGTTTCATACAGACAGGTGTGGGGTCTATCAGTTTCATATCATATTCCAATAGGTTTGTATGCCCTGGTCGGTCTGTTAACACCTCTGCATGATTATTTAGAACCTGTTGCACTCTCTCTTTCTGAGTTTTCGTTAAATGTGTACTGATTTTCACCTGTGCTGCTGTCTCACAGGGGTGTAATGGATATTCAAATGATGAAAGTGGTTCCTTTTTCATCTCCATGGCGATGGACAAGGTCAACAAGTGTGTCTCTTCCTGATGTTCTCTTTCCAAATATTTCTTCAGGAGATTCACATAATAGATTTTTTCTTTCCCCTTCTTATCTATCTTATAATTTGTTCTAGACACCTTCTCTAAAACTGTATATGGACCTTGCCATCCAATCTGTAACTTATTCTGACTCCCGGGGAGAAGAAGCAGTACCTTCTCTCCCACAGCCAAATCTCTGTCTTTCGCCTTCCTGTTATAATAGGCAGCATGTTTCTTCCTGGCTTGTTTCAAATTTTCATTGGCAAGTTTCCAGCCAGTTTTTTAAACGAGTGGTCAGCTCATTCACATATTGGTATGAAGATGTAATGTTTTCCTCTGCCTTTTCATCAGTCCACGTTCTTAACAAAGCTACATATGGACCTTTAATTTTGTGGACCTATTTGTCCATGCACCGGTATGGTCTCTTCCACTCGAAGCTCTATAGTGATGATTTTTCTTCCCAGAATTATCATGCATAAAACGACCGCTACCAATTTTTCTTTTGGGGCTTTCTCCCCACTTAAAATTCTTGATGAGAGATTTCCTCTCTACATCCTCTTCCTCCAGTTTGTTTAAGTCCGATTGAGGGATTTTCGGCTTATCCTGGGGTAAGACATCTTTTTGCACTCTCCGCATAGTGGCCATTGTAAAACAGTTAAGTGAAGCTTGTCCGTGAAAAGGGGCTTCCCATTCCATTTGGTCCACTTTATCAAATCTATTTTTCTTTTTATTATCAGGCCTAATTTTGCCCCGTGGCGTGTCCAGGTCCTGATCAATGTTCCCACTTGTGGGTGTTCCCTCATGTGCTATGCTACACCTTTCTACAAAATTCTCAATGTCCCATCTTGCTTTGGGCCAATAATAATTGTGAGCCACCTTTTGAATGATGGTACCTATCTTCTCATGGTCCCCATCTGGTTTCACATGTAGGCTCCTTATTAAGTCTGCCCTATATCTTTTAGGAAGTACCAGCTGTCCCTGACCTTTGGATCTAGCTCCAGTCTTCCTATACATCAACTTGTTTTTCATGTAAAAATCTCCCTTGCCTGGAGTTGTATGACAAGTTGACAATTTCCTGAAACAAGGCTTGAGTGTTTTATCCCCAGCCTGTGCCTTCCTCATCTCTTCTGGAGTGGTATCTAACATAATATCCTCCTCCTTTCTTGAGGTCGACCTGACCTGAAGGGTGGCCATATACACAGGTTTCCTTCTGCAACGGTCAGTGTCATGATTGTTCATCTTACAATTTTTACACCACCTTTTTCCTTGGTTGAAAGATTTTCTTTCATCATATTTCCTTTCATCGAATTGTGGGGTTTTATTTTTATTTTCATACCGTGGCCTATCAAACTGGTGCTTACCTTTGTTTTGATCCCTAGGATCAAATTTATTAAAGTTCTGTGGTGCCTTAAAGTTATCCACTTGTTTCTTTTTATTACCTGTTACCTCTGCTTGAGCTGCTTGATACCTTTCAGCAACATTTAGCAACTCACCCAGCCTCTCTGCACCTTGTTCCATGAGAAACTTTCTCAGGTCTGGAGCCATGGACTCTCTTAATTGCTCTATAAGGACCATTTCCTTAAGATCTTGGGTTTTCCCCAGAGAAGTCCATTTCTCCAAGTATGTCTCTATTCGTGCAGAGAACTGGTGATAGGTTTCACCTGACAGTAGTTTAGCATTCCTAAATTTTTTCCTATAAAATTCTGCATTCTTTTCATATCTTAACAAAAGAGCCTGCTTTAGCATGTCATAATTTTCCTGATCACTTCTGCTCATTTTTGCAAAAACTTCATAAGCTGCCCCACGAAGTCCCTGAGATAACTTTAAGCTCCACCTTTCTCTCTCTAACCCATATGTGGTAGCTAATAGTTCATACCTATTTAGATAGCTCTCTATATCATCGTCTTTCTCAACAAAATGATCTAAATGAAAATTCATAGCTGAGGTTGAGGCTCCTTGGCTAGCAGTGGCATCCGAGGCAAAGGGACTGGCACCATTTTCAGGAGCATGGCCCTGAAACTCAAACTCCCTTAGTCGTAACTCATGTTCCCTTTGTAATCTCTTCTCCTCCTTTTCTGCTTCCCTCTCTGCTGCTAATCTTTTGTCTTCTCTTTCTGCAGCCAATGCTTTAGCCTCTTTGTCAGCCTCAATCTGCAACATCTTAGCCTCAGTCTCAATCTGCAACCTCTTAATCACTTTTTCAGCTTCTATTCTCTTATCTTCGGCCAATCTTTCAGATTCTAATTTTCTTTCGGCCTCTTTTTCTAATCTTCTTTCTTCCCGTTCAATATATTTGTCACATTCAGCAGTGACATAAGAAATCATAATTTGCCCGTCCATTCCTAACTCTTTCGCAGTCTGTACAGCAGCAGATCGAAATTTTGCCAGGTCGGCCATTGTCTAACAGATAAATGTCTAAAATATTTAACTAAACAATTTTATCTATGACTAATTAACTCAGGACAACACAGGCACTGTGAGCTCAACCTTATTTATTTTCACCCAAGGATACCTTTTAATTCTTATTATTCCCTGAAGTGAATTACCCCCAATATTTTTAATAGGGAAAGATTCAAAATCCCGAGAGCGAGATCCCAATATATGTGGTAAAGTGGGATGTTATAAATATTTATAGGGGACTTAGTGTACTGACTGAGATCAGCTGTGAAGGTATCTATATCTAATAAGAGTAGTGTATTATAGATAACCTTACTTGCTGCCACATATGTATACCTCAGTCAGAATTATTCTGGAATAGTGTGATGACTACGTTATATGTCTAGGGTATGTGTATGATGAAGTGTAAGTCATAACAACAACAGACAGATAAACAATTTAATTTATTCCACCACACTTGACAACACTGTGACACTCACATACATATAACACTCTAAGAGGATATCTTAAAGGAGTCACTGATAACTTTTCAAATAACAATATGTATTCAGTGCTGTCATGAATGTATATGTGTCCTGATTCAAATACAAAGGGAACCAGGAATCACAATCAATTTTAATTACAAGTTATATGTACAGAATTTATTAATATGAATCTTGTAGTGACATATATATTATTAATAGTATCCTATGTGTGTCAGTTGTGTAGTATTAATATGAGGTAATACTGGTTTTGTTTTGTTCAAGCTCTGTTGGTATTTGTCATCATGACTTCAATAGTTTGTTTCTATTGGAACTAGTATTGGAGATGTTCTCAGTTCCTGGTATTAAAACAATTAAATTCCCTTCTTAATTTTCTTTTACAATGTCATTTTAAGATGGGGTACATAATGTTGAGCTCCATGGCCACACTCTCTTATCTTGCGTGATGACTGCAGTAAAAGACTCCTCTGCTCGATTACTTTAATGAGTTCTGGAGCCACCCCACTGGTTGCTATATGGACCAAGGAGTATGCTGTCCACCTCTGGCTTCAGCAAAGCTCTGACCAGGTGCTGCTCAATAACTTTAAGACCACGGTCCCTGAAACAAGAAGGTTGTACCTTCTACGTCAGAACTAATTTATACTCTATTTTTACACTGAGCACAATACATCACAAACATTGAGTTCAGAGCGTTAGGCCAACTGTCAGCTTCATCTGAAATACTTTATACCAGTATTTCCCTCCCTAATGGTTACTACGCCTCTGCAATTCCAGCATTATTTCTTTCTAGTTAATAATCTAGGTGTCAGTGTACTGTTTGGCCATTTCATGCAGTTTTACTTTCCTCCGACACCTTCTGTTCAGGCTGGAGCACTATAGGCTTTACATCATGTTCCCTACTGAACTACACATATATACAGACATAAATTATCAATTTACATTCAATTTTCATTAAAAGATATTGAATATTTCAAGCTTACCACAATTCATGGGAATAATAAACAGTTTCGTTGACTGGCAATGAATATAGCACAACTCCGATCTGCCGATGTCCCAGGCTTTATTTTATAAAAAATATACACTGGTGCTCAACGCACTGCTTCTTAGTAGGTTTATTACAAGATGTGGCAATGAACAGACGCTCTGAATTGAGTATATTCGCAGCTCTACCCAATCAAACCATGTCTACACATCTTTTCAAAAAAGTACTCCTTTTCACGATTTCCCCTGACAACACAAGATAGTATTTATAGCCCAACCAATCGTGTTTAGTCTTACATTTGTTGCGCTCCAATCAAATAGGAGTTAACATGGTAGGCTATTTCCGTAACGTAATGTTTTTTCAAACACGTTATAAAAAAAATTTTATGAGCAGAAATGATTTCATGCTGTCAGGCACCCCCACTATTTTATTTTGGCCATAACTTGGTAATTCCTAGACTATTTGCGTAACGTTTTACATATTCTTTGTCAGCAAACCCTAAGGAACCCAAATATACGAATTTAATGGAGCCAATATGCATTTTCTTCTAGGATAGTCGTGCTGTTACTACCTTCTCACTTCCAAACTTGAGGGTGTCTGGGTACTGTCATGTTTTCAAACGTAAACCGGTATAATGTCATAATTCCCAATAAGCGTTTTTCAGGATTTTAAAACCTAACTCTGGTATGGGTAATGAATTTTATCACTGTCGATTTGAAATAAAGTTAGTGCATGTGGCCTTACACGCGTGATGGCAGCAATTGTGTATCGCGCGACGCGTGTTTAGTGTTGCATGTGTCCTTGCTTTCTGCCTCTCCCTTCTCTCTATCCTTTAGTCCATCTGTCTTTTAGTTACGCCGTGTATAAAATGGAATGAATGAAATATTAAATTTAGGTCATTGATCAGCTTGCGTATCTCAAGGTTTTTCCAAGAAATACAGTGTACGTTTCATTGAAGAAAGCGGGTAATAATACAGTAGGCTTTTACTATCAACGTGAAAGCGTTACAATTTGCAGACGAAGTAGAAAACAAGGGGGATTTCGAGTACAGTCATTGTGACAGCACTATTCTTTACCATTCTTCTTTCCTTTTATTAAATTTATTTGTTAGGCTTTGCATTTACGTTTTAATTTATATATGTGGATTAGAATAATTCACGACACCTTCTCCATATGCTTTTCGGTCTGCTTCAATTTCAACCATGGAACCCGGTTGCTTTACCGCGAGAGGCAAGCGCTTTAACCATTCTGCCAATCGGAATTTAATCCGGTGGTGTTGTCGTTCGGGTGCTTATACTTCTGTTGTCTAGTTTTCTACTTCTTTATTACCCACGAGTGCCTGACAACATACATTTACATGTATTATTTATTTCTTTACTGTTTACAATCCTCGCGTTTCGTCTCTTTATTTATCCTACCAGCAATACACCTTAAAAATGGAAGAAAAGAACGGCCCAAGACTGTCTTATTTAGGTCAGGTCATACTGAAAATTAGAACCACTATTTGCACAAGTCTGGAAAACGGGGACAACACCAACAGAGTGGAACAAAGGAATAATTGTCAAATTGCCCAAGAAGGGAGATCTTGCAGACTGCAATAATTGGAGAGGAATCACTCTTCTCTCAGTTCCCAGCAAAATACTAGGCAGGATAATTATACAGAGAATTTCAAAAGCAGTAGACCACAAATTGAGGAAAGAACAAGCAGGATTTAGAAAGAACAGAAGATGTGTAGATCATATATTCACTCTCAGGAACATTATAGAGCAGTGCTCAGAATGGCAAAGACAGCGGTACATTAATTTCGTTGATTTTAAAAAGGCTTTTGACAGCATACATAGGGACAGTTTATGGAAAATACTGAGGGCTTATGGAATTCCAAGCTGCATAGTGTCGATCATAAAAAGCCTCTATGCCAACTTTACGTGTAGTGTTGGGCAGAGCAACCTAACCTTTGAGGTGAAGACAGGAGTACGACAGGGATGCCCCTTATCAACCACTCTATTTTTAACAGTCATAGATTGGGTGATGCGCCAGACAACAGAGGGCAGTCCAAGAGGAATAAGATGGACTACATTTTCTACATTGGAAGATCTGGAATATGCAGATGACATTGCACTACTAGTACATTCACATCAACACATCCAGGAAAAAACGGATAGACTTAATAAGTTTAGCCAGCAGGTGGGCTTGAACATCAATTTAAAGAAGTCAGAGGTCATGACGCTCAATGTGAGCAACCTAGAACCCATATCAGTAAGGAATCAGCAACTGGTACAGACAGATACCTTCACATACCTAGGATGCATAGTAACACCAGACGGCGGGGCAGGCAAAGACATCAACATCAGAATGAATAAGGCAAGAACAGCCTTTTTTAGCCTAAACAAGATCTGGAAGTCCTCTCAATACAGCACAAGCACAAAATTAAGATTATATCAGAGCTGTGTGCTTTCTGTGCTTCTCTATGGTGCGGATTGCTGGAGAGTTACAGAGAAGGAAATGTCAAAATTGTCCTCTTTTCACACAACAAGCCTAAGAAAAATTCACCGAATCTTTTGGCCGAATACCATCACCAACCAAGATCTGCTTACTCGGAGCAAGCAAGAGGACATGCACACCATCATAGCTGGCAGACGCTGGAGCTGGGTTGGCCATGTCCTCAGAAGAGACCCCGATGCCATCACAAGAACAGCTATGTTTTGGACCCCTGAAGGAAAACGAAGGAGAGGTCGACCAAAAAAATCCTGGCGGAGGACTGTGGAGGCTGAGATGTAAAGAATGAACCAGAATTGGGGCACTGTACGAAGGATGGCCGCCGACCGAGCAAAGTGGAATCAATTTGTTGTTGCCCTACAAGACGCCACTAGGCGTGATGGCCACTGACTGATTTGACGGTCGGCGGCTAAGGATCAAAGAAGAAGAAGATACTGAAAATAACCGGTCTCTATTAACTTTTCTCCTGTTTTGGTGTGTTTCGTTCCGTGTCCCTTTTATCTCCCTTCTTCTAAAAGGCCTACCTTCCTGGCCAATTAATATTCGTTGTCTGTTTATTATTATTATTTTTTTTTAAGAATGCAGGACGAAAACGTTTAGCCTCGTGTGCCGACACAATTCGGAACACTTCCGGTATTGATTCGGTAATTCCAGTATTCCTAGAACATCTCGTCGAGCGGCAGTTCCGCGAAACCAAATAAACATGGCTTTGTTTTATATTCTCAGAAGCTTTTTTGTAGCATGATGCGATAAGAAGGAGGGAAGGAGTTCGACCTGTTTTTAAATAACCTCGACATTTGGGGCAAAAGTATTGAAGATATAGTTATTTTTTAAAAATATCACACGAAGAGTTGAAGTTTGAATTTGATTAATATATTTTTAGTTTCGATCGATGTTTCACCCTGCCAATGTGTGTTTAGTTAGTTTTCTTTTCGTGTTTCAATACTGTCACAGCTGGCCGTAGATCATTCAGCGCCTGTAGCGGTTAGTTTGACATGCGCCCCTCCATCATTCTCCCAGCAGCGAAAGTTAACTTCTACGGGAAAATTAAGTAAGATTTGAGAATGAAATTGCAGATCTGTATTAGAGAGTTATTTCTTACAGAACAAAAAACACAACGCGAAGTGAAAACAGAACGTTAAACAATGTTACACTTTTTGTCTTAGTGTTTTCGTATAAGACATCTAAATTACGTGATGTGGCCTGTGCATATTATGTAACAGCTGAATAAAAGTCGAGCTCTTTAAGAAAAAATGATTGTTTTCTCCACCGTTTCTTCTTCCCATCGCCCTTAGCTCCTAAGGCGGTCGTCCCGGTCGCCCTGCCCAAAGGCCGGCTGTGAATACTGTACGCCTTTCAGTCTTGTGTAAATACTTGTATAGTTTACGTTCGTACTTCTTGTATTTCTTGTTACGTTTTGTCTTTATTTCATTTTCTTTCTTCTACGTCATTTTCATTGCCCGACAGCTTATCAAGGAGCAAAAGCCCCCTCCAGATGTTTGTACATGTATCCTCCTGTCCTGTGCCATCCATGTCTTTATCATCCCCTTCATTCTGTCTCCATCTCTCTTCTCTCTGGTTCTTGTCATCAGCTCCACATTCCTGATATTATCATACCATTTCAAATCCTTCTATTCTACGCCAGCGCCCATTTGACTTCTTGGTTGTTGTTCTCCATGTTTCAGAGCCATACAATAGGACTGTCCTGATATTTTAGTTTAAGATTAACGTTTTTTGTGTTGGACTTGATTTATGTTGTTTTCCCAATGCAGTAAAAGCTCATCTTTTGTATTCTTATGCTGATATCACTGTAGAATTATGTCGATAAGGCTGTCAAGATATACATGTTAATCTACATTAACGGTCCGTAACCCAGCAGCTTTAGGATCTACTTTAGCCCTTTAAAGATCTCACACACACACACACACACATACATATATATTGTTATTGTTATAAAGAGTTGACATCATTGCACTCCTGGCAGACCCATAGGTGTTCAATCTTCATCAGCATTTGTCGAAGAGTGTGAATGCTAACTGTTCCTATAGCTCCCTGGTTGTAAACACGACGGATGCATCCTCTCATACGTCTATCTCTACTAGCCTTACGTTTGATGCCAAATTCCAACAGTCTTAACCTTGATGATTCATCTATTGCACTGTCATTCTCTAGCAGGCGATCATTAATTGTTCTCAGTATATCTCCCTTATCCATATCTAGTGTCCCCACTATGGGTGCTCTTGATGCTAGTCTGTCAGCTCTTTCATATCTCAGCATGACCAGGACAGTATATCCACACCAGCTCTTGTAGACTAGAAGCTTCTATGAATGTTTTCCATTCGTGCCGCAACCAACCACTTCGAACCTTCCAAAGCATAGACTGAGAGTCTGACACAATGAAAGCCTTTGTTAATGGAGTTTCAGTTATCCACCTTAAGGCTGCAGGAACAGCCTTGACTTCCATTCTCATGCTGGACGTTGTTATCTGGTAAGCCACGCTATGTTCGGCGACGATTCTGCCCTTACCCGAGCAGAGAAGCCCCAACCAGATTTCTCACCACGGATCACAGACCCATCTGTATACACAACGGCATCATCATCCCTGGAATGATCATGTATCAGTTGATTAATTTCCAGTTCTGCTTTTCCATTGCCCCAAGTTCTACACTCTCTGCCAAGGCTGATGATGACCTGCTCGTAGTTAATCCAGTTCTCATCTGACATACTCCATTCTTCCCCCTTGAATATATTGTCCACTGTGGCCACCTGCTTGATCGTTGTCTCTGCCTGTGCCATCCATGACATCCCTCTCTTTATTCTTGCTCCATTAATGTCAGCTATGTTACATATCTATAAATAACACACAAATATATATATATGTAACACACACATATAAATAAACATATATATATATATATATATATATTTTTTTTTAAGCAGGGGTGGGGGAATGATGAACCTTACAAAGAAAAGATCACGTTTCTATCTCAAGCTGTTCACAAATATACGTCAGTAGCCTACTCGAGAGTTTTCATTCGGAATGTTGAAAAAGTACCTGTGATTCCGTGGACACCACGATTTTAAATGTCGGCGGGAGAGGTCTAGAACGAAATTTCCCTAGTTTAAAAGGTCTTTCTCTAACCCTCCCGTCAGCTAAAGATCTACCAAATCGTCCACTGGGATCTAACGGTAGTTGACGATCGACTGGTTGCCGACCATTGTCCTACATCTTGTAGAGGCTTTTAGTCATTCGTGTCTTCTTATTCATCATCGTTCATCATGTCCTGTGTCGCTCCACCTGGAGCACCAAGCCACCACTGCAGCTGGTCCCCTTGCAAGTAGCCTGCATCAAAACACGTATGTGCTCTGGCAGAGGCTGTTTCTATAGCAACATGTTTTACATCACGAGATTGCCAGCTCCATGCATAATCTTAGATCAGTGGCCGTATACGATGTGTGGTGGGGAGAGTGGTAATCTTATTCTTTCTTTGACCCCCGGGAGATCCATAGGGTTGTCCTGTTATTAAACCGTATTTATCTTCAGTATTCTTCTTTCATATCATCTTTTTATGGTCTCCTTTTCCCTATTGAACTTGAAGAAAGAGCTGTCCATGTCCCTAGCCAAATTTGGGAATATCCGTTGATCTGGGTGTATCAGAAAAATATGTAGCCCTTTTCTTATCGGAATGTTCTAACTTTTTATCAGTTCTTGTTTAATATTTTCTGCTACCCATAGTTCGAAAAGTCGCTTTTCTCGTTTTTTTCCCCCGTGAGCCTGTCAGTAAGGATGTCGGTTTCTAACTTGAGTTCTAAGTTTGAGCTGAGTGGCCTGTTTAATTTTTAATTCAGTAGAGTTTGTATTTAATCTTGCATTCACTAATTTTTGTGTCTTTTTTTTTTGTATGTTTCATGTTCCCTGTATATGTTATTTCCATAGTCATCTTTTACAAGATGTAGAATCATACATATACATCTTGGCAGCAGTATGGACAAAGTTGGAGGGACAGACAATGTATCCAAATAAGAAAACAATAGACAAGAGGAGCTTTCACTGCATTGGAAAATATATTGAGATAAAGCGAATCAAGACCAATACAAAAATTAGAATCTTCATCTCAAATGTCAAGTCATTCCTATTGTATGGCTCTGCAACATGGAGTACAACAAAAACAACAACTAGAAAGCTACAAACATTCATAAATGGGTGTTTGCGTAGAATAGAAGGATTAAAATGGTATGACAAGATCGCTAATGTGGAACTTGTGACAAGAACCAGACAAGTGACAGGTGAACAAGAGAGGACAAGAAGACGCTGGCGATGGATAGGACACACATTGAGAAAATCTGTTGATAACATTACAAGGCAGTCCTTGTTATGGAATCTTCAGGGAATGAGAGGCAGAGGTTGACCAAAAAACACATGGAGACGAGAGCTGGAGACAGAGGTGAAAATGATGAACAAAACGTGGAAAGAACTTGAGCTGCTGGCACGTGACAGGAGGATTGGGCGTTTGTTTGTTGAAGGCCTATGCTCCTTGGGGAGCTAAAGGTTATTGATTGATTGATCGATTTTACCTATTTCTTAATTCGAAAAACTACGTAACACAGAAATTATTTTTTTCAACGTTTCTGTATATAAATAAATAAATTAAAAAAAAAAAAAAAAAAAAAAATATATATATATATATATAGGACATATTCTAATATACTGTAACTTACAACCCTTCTCCCTCACCCCTTACAGCTTATGAGCAACAGAGCTCGACCGCTCAAAATCTCAATTATATATGAGATGTTATCGAGATCTCATTCAGACAGCGGGATAAGCATCCTATAGTTTTATTTACACGGGACCAATATTTCTGTCCCAGCAGATTATAGTTTAAGATTCGTGGCCTTGCAAAAGTATTGGCTGAGGCTATCTTCCTCAGTTCCATTTTCACATACTGTCTGTTTGTATATATGTATATACTCGTATATGGTACACATTTGTGCACTTTTATTTATTTATGACCTAAAATCATAAAATTAATAGAGAAAAGAAAATGTTTTAGGAATCGACTTTTCTTGCTGTCCTTACTGTTTCCTTCCATTAATGCCGTGAAGCCTTGTGGCGAGCTGAAGCTCGTGTTGTTGTAGGATGTCTATGATGTACTGGCTGCTGTAAGCTCGTGTTGTTGTAGGATGTTTGTGATGTACTGGCTGCTGTAAGCTCGTGTTGTTGTAGGATGTCTGTGATATGTACTGGCTGCTGTAAACTCGTGTTGTTGTAGGATGTCTGTGATGTACTGGCTGCTGTAAGCCCTTGTTGTTGTAGGATGTCTGTGATGTACTGGCTGCTGTAAGCTCGTGTTGTTGTAGGATGTCTGTGATGTACTGGCTGCTATAAGCTCGTGTTGTTGTAGGATGTCTGTGATGTACTGGCTGCTGTAAGCTCGTGTTGTTGTAGGATGTCTGTGATATGTACTGGCTGCTGTAAGCTCGTGTTGTTGTAGGATGTCCGTGATGTACTGGCTGCTGTAAGCTCGTGTTGTTGTAGGATGTCTGTGATGTACTGGCTGCTGTAAGCCCGTGTTGTTGTAGGATGTATGTGATGCTTTCATTCATTATATCATTCACAAAAAGTGATTCATACTATCAGTTCAGCGAGCGAAAGAGAACAAGCGGTAATTAATATTCACACTTCGCACGGACCACAAAAGATTGAGATACCATCTATTAAACAAGCTAAAGAAAGGAACTATCGATGAATGTAACTGTGGCACTGATAAATGACTACAGAACCTCTACTTCAAAGATGCCCAACAAATGAGGAACAGAAAAAGTGCATATGACCATTACCAGTAACATTCCTGGAACAACTATAAGGAGATTCCAACAGCCTCAGGCTGACCACTGCTTTCTTTGAACATATTCAAGTCCGACGTCTGAGAGTGTAGGATGAAGAAGAAAAATTTAATGAAGAAAAAGTAGAAGCAGTTCATAAATTTATATTTCTTTGCTTGACAGATATGAAGAATTACTGATGAATAATAACTGACTATTCACTTTTGTTTTACGTAATAGAAGGTATGGAAAATTTATATTTATGTTTTTAGTGCATGTTGTAACAGTAAGAAAAGTGGATTTCTAAACCTTTGTTTTTTCTCTTCTTGTTAACAGTGTCTTCAATATTCTCTACACTTTGTTCACATTCTGCTACATGTTAACAAAGTAAGCTGTTGACCTTATACCCTCATATTATTACTCCAAGTGAGTCTTTTTTTTTTCTTGTTCTTCTTACATTTTGTGCACCTTTTCTTCTCTCCTTTCAGCTTTTCCATAGACGTGTCAGTGAAAAAGTCTGATTAAAGTATTCATCTTTGTAGCAAAAACGATGTTGCTGGGGAGGTTATGATGGTATCCTAAAAGAATGAAAAGGTGTCTGCTTTAACCGTGTGAGGTCAAGCACATGTAGGCCTCTGACTCTATAAATGATGATGATGAATTATGTGCAGAGAACCTAACGCTACCTCCCTAGGTCTCACACGGTCACTATTCTGGCTCTAGTGTATGGTGTATGGTGTACCTAGTGTCTAGGGGAGAAATGAAATGATGGTACACAACAGTCAAACACTTTAAGTTTCTATAAAGAAGATAATAGAACTAGCAGATAAGTTTTTCTTTAACAAATTTTCTTTACAATTTATTTTGCCTGTCCATTCATGCTTGTGGACAGGTCTTTGAAAATAAGGACAAGATAGTTTACAGAAAAGAACAATTAAAATTATGGGACAAATTGCCCAATAACTAAAAAGTTATTATGTATTTATATATATGTCTTTCCTGTAGGAAATATTAAACGAATTCACTTTATTCATATAAAGGGAGAGTCACTGTATGTGAGGGCTGTGGTTCATCCTACCCCCATAAACGTCCTGTGTATTATTTTGAAACACAAGAAAATGTCAGAGATGCCCCAGATGTCTAACACATCACCTGGGAGTCCTTGTTGTAAGATTTTTCAATGTGTAGTTGCAGAAAGTTTCAATTTCACCACTCGCCAAAGCTCCTACTGTTCTTCGACAGCATATAAGTCTGGTTGGAGACTGGTTGGCGTTTATTAGTACTCAGCAGGTTTCCTGTCACCAGCCGGCAACAGGAACATAGACCCTCTGCAACAAAAGGACACCCTGGCCTTTTATCTCTGATCACTTAATCTAACACTTAATTTCCTACGTGGGTATGGGGTCAGCCTTACAAGTGCACTCGCCCCGAATTGTACAGGACTCCCACCTTGCTGTGACCACACCTCAGGTCCTTATAGCTGATACGCCACTGTACGTTCACATACTTTTCATCAATACAATAATGTGGCGTAACCACATTTCCTTTGATATGATATTCTCTTCTTTTCTTTTCAAATATATTTGCTTCAGGCATGTTAAACAGTGTTCATTGAACACAGAGGCTTACTAATCTATTCTAATACAATAATATGACAACATAATCATAACAACATACATCAGTTAGATACCGTTTAATGTGAGGACTCAACAATGTCTGCTCCCGGCATGTCCTTCACTTTTTCCCATTAGCAGTATCTAACTTTGTAGTTGGACCAAACATATTAAATTTCATAAAATATCCTTACCACAATCAAGAAATATATAAACAAATGACGCTGACTGTGTGAAGAAATGGCCTCAGCTTCCTCCGAACTGCACAGACTGTGAATTTATTCTTTATTTAAGTTTAGAATTAACACAGCTGTTTCTCAGCGTATCTGAATAAAATTTTAGTTCAACTGGCAATGAATAGTCAAAGCCTTTTGCTAATATTTACTAGCACTGGCCAATCGAAACGTTCGACTACTTGAATTCAAAAGCAGTTTGAATGAAAAACCAAAATAATTTCGAACAATTTCTGCGTCTGGTGGTCGATTGGCCAGTCTGCTTTTGTCATGCCCAATACAAAAAGATGTTTCGTTTAGGATTACATTTCTCCTACCACTCCCCTTTTCCATTCATACTCTTTTTACCCAAGCGAATTTGAATGTACCTCCCTGCCTCTTTTCCAAGCTCGCGTCCCCCTAACGTTACTAAAAACATAAGCAGGAACGCCAGTCTGTCTGGTCGAGTGTCCGTAGATATTAGTATTTCTTCAATAACTTCTCTAATTCTAGGACTATCATATTATTTAAAGTACATTCTTACTCAGCGAACTCTGCGTCATACTACCATATAATTTTTATGGGGAACTACATAATGGTTTAAAATTTCCTATTTTTGTCATGTCAATCGTCAAATAAAATTTTGCACAAGACCGCCATCTTTCCTCTCCCTCATCTCGCTAGCATGTATTTTTTTGAAATAACTAACTTGTTTTAGTTACGTCAGAAATGCTACCACTAGGAGAAACATAAAATTGTCTGCGTGGTTTTGCCTTGGCCGGCTTTTCCACAGCGTGTGTATATGCATTGCAGACTGTGTCAGCGAAGCGGGGTGTAGACGGGGCGGGTTAAGAATTTGCGTTACTAATTAGTATTGTATCGTGTAATACTACCAAACAATGTAAGGATTACTACTAAATTTTTGCGTTACAGTTGACAGAAAGCGTTAATTCAGATAGTTATTTTGCGGCACGCTTCAGCCAATAGTTAATTATAAGGCTAGACTACAAAGTGTATGCAGCAGATCGGGCAAATGTTAAATATTAGTAGTGTTTCTCGAAAACGAAACCAAAAGCGTGTCAGACTATTACCGTAAAATCGATCTATAGGCTTAGCACTGTGCAAAAAGCAGCGCTGCTGGCGTCGAAGATGCCAACCGTCAGACACATGCGGGCCAATGTATTTATTATCGTTTTATGCCTAAATCTTACTGAATTGAGCGTTTATTCTCGCAGATTTTGCTACACACCTCCCATCCTAAAACATGCATTCATTTGCAGGTTATAATATGCGAGATAACTTAGCTCCATGAAGTCTTACTCGTTTTTCTGATCTTCATCATAAGGATGTCTGCTTAAAAAGTCTGCACCAACGTTCAAAGGACCGGGAATGTATTCTATCAGAAATGTGTATGGCTGCAACAACAGAGACCATCTCAATAATCTGGAATTTTCATGCTTGGCCTGTGACAAGTACACGAGAGGTGTATGATCCGTTTGGACCACAAATGTCCTGCCATATAAATAAATCTGGAATTTCTTTATAGACCATATTAAAGCGAGACATTCTTTTTCACTGGTTGAGTAATTTTTTTCCGCCTTGTTCAACTTGCGGCTAGCATAAGCGACTGGGTTCAATTCCCCATCTTGTGAGGAGGACCTTTGCAATAATGTAGCGCCCAGGCCTACATTGCTTGCGTCACTTCTCACAATAAATTCTTTAGTAAAGTCAGGCAATTGCAACACTGGCCTGCTTGTAAGCTTCTCTTTTAACTCCTGGTAAGCCAATTCACACTGTGCTGACCAAATTATAGTATCAGTTTGACCTTTGCGAGTTAAATCCGTCAGAGGAGCACATATAGAGTTAAAATGTTTGATATACTTTTGGTAGAAACCACACAGAGACACGAAAGATCGCACATCTTTTTTTGTTTGTGGTCTAAGTGTTCTTTTTAATTTTTCCAGATTCTTGGGATCAGGGGTCATGCTACCCTGATGTACGGTATGTCCCAAGAATTCCAACTCTTTACAACCAATACAGCATTTTGTTGGCCTAGCGGTTAAGTTAGCCTCTCTGAGTCTATCAAACAGCATATTCAAAGAGGTAACGTGTTCCTCAAATGTTTCCGTAGCAATGAGGATATCATCCATAAAATTCGAAATACATGGATTTTTCAGGGGATCCAGCAATTTTCGCATCATCCTAGAAAACACGCTCGGGGCATTTTTCAAACCAAATGGTAACATGTTGAACTCATAATGACCTTCCGAGGTGCTAAAAGCTAAATAAGGTCGAACCTCAGGCTTTACGGGAATCTGGTAATAGCCTTTGCTAAGATCCACCTTAGAAAAATATTTTGCCTTGTTCAGCCTGGCAAAAAGTTGAGTAGTATCAGGTAATGGATCCACCTGACCTTCTGTGACAGCATTCAGTTTCCTGTAATCTATGCACAGTCTATGTTCTCCTGATGGTTTCCGCAACAAAACCATACAGGAACTGTAAGGAGACTTACTGTGAGAAATAATCCCTTCTTTTAACAAATAATCAATGTCCTCTTTCAAAGCTTTTTCCTTAGCGAACGGAATAGAATAGGGCCTCATACAGATGGGTGCTGGATCTAATAGTTTCATATCATATGACAACAAATTTGTGTGCCCCGGTTTATCCGTTAACACATCTGTATGTTTCTCAAGGACCTGTTGAACCTTCTCCTTCTGTCCTTTTGTCAGGTGATTACTGATTTTCACCTGTGCAAACGTTTCACTGGTTCTCAGTGGATATTCAACCATGAAGAGAGAGGTTCATTCTTCATCTCGGTTGCGATAGACAAGGCCATTAAATGTGTTCCCTCCTGGATTTGTCTGTCCAGATATTTCTTCAAAAGGTTCACATGATAGACTTTCTCCTTTCCCTTTTTGTCTATCTTATAATTTGTTCTGGATACCTCTTCCAAAACTGTATATGGCCCTTGCCATCCGATCTGAAGTTTATTGTTGCTGCCTGGCAATAGAAGAAATACCTTCTCCCCTACAGCAAGTTCTCTATCCTTCGCTTTCTTATTATAATAAGCAGCATGCTTTTTCCTGGCTTGTCTCAAATTTTCATTTGCCAGTTTCCAACTAGTTTTTAAACGAGTGGTCAGTTCGTTCACATATTGGTATGATGAGGTAACAGTCTCCTCTGCCTTCTCATCTGTCCAGGTCCTTAACAGAGTTACATATGGACTTTTAATTTTTCTGACATAGTATTCATGGCACCTGTCAGGTCTCTTACATTGGAAGCTCTGTTTTGCGGACGTTTCTTTCTTGTGTCACCACACAAGAATCTACCACTACCAATTTGTTTCCTGGGGTTGTCTCCCCTCAGGTTCAGTTTCAAATTTAGAGAACTTCGCTCTCTTTTTTCTTCCTCCAGTTTACATAAGTCCGACCGAGGGATCGTCGACTTATTCTGGGGTATAACAGTTCTTTGTACTCGCTGCATAGTGGCCATAGTAAAACATTCGAGCGAAGACTGTCTGAGAAATGGGGGTTCCCATTCCCCTCTGTCCCCATTATTATAATTATTTTTCTTTCCAGGCCTAATTTTGCCCCGTGGCGTTTCTAGGTCCTGATTCATTTTCCCACGTGTGGGTGTTCCCTCTTTATTTTCTGGTCCCGGTTTGCCATAATGCTTCTTTTGCATTTGGTTATTATTTTTCCACCCTGTGGAATTTTTCTCGCTGCACTGTTCGCAGTCCTCGACAAATTTTCTTATGTCATCAACTTCTCCGAGCCAGAAATATCAAACAGATGTTCTTTGGCATGTGGTACCCATTTTCTGGTGTTCACCATCTAGAACATGTGTTTGTCTCATAATTCGTGCCCTATATTTCGATGGCACTACTACCTGTCCACACCCGGATAATCCTGCTTTATCCGCCCTGCAAAGCAGTCCATCATCCAAATAGAAGTCTCCTTTCCTTGGAGGGGTATGGAGTTTTTGGAGTTTTTCAAAACACGGCTTCAGTGACCTATCTTCAGCCTGTGCCTTTCTCCACTGTTTACGAGGCATTGTTTTTGGTGGTTCCTCCTCTTTTTTAGGAGTCGACCTGACCTGAAGCGTGGCCATTACTACAGGTCTCCTTCCACAATTTTCAGTTTTATGGGTGTCCATCCGACAATTTTTACAATACCTCTTTCCTTGGTTAAAAGGTTTTCTTTCATCATTCCTTCTATCATTGAATTGTGAGGGTCTATTCTTAAACTCATTTCGAAGCCTATCAAGGTTCTGCTTATTTCTATTATCGAATTTATTATGGTTTTGGGGGGCCTTACTCTGATCTATTTGTTTCTTCTTTGTGCCAGCTACCTCTGCCTGGGCTGCCTGATACCTCTCAGCGACATTTATTATCTCACCCAGCCTCTCCGCACCCTGTTCCATGAGAAACTTTCTCATGTCTGGAGCCATGAACTCTCTCATTTGTTCAAAGAGTATCATCTCTTTGAGATCTTGGGTTTTCCCCAAAGTAGCCCATTTCTCCATATACGTTTCCAACCGGGCGGAGAACTGGTGATAGGTCTCACCCGACAGTAGCCTGGCATTCCTAAATTTCTTTCTATAAAACTCTCCGTTCTTTTCGTGTCTTAACAGAAGAGCTTGCTTCAACATGTCATAATTGTCTTGGTCATCCCTGCTCATTTTGGAAAACACTTCATAAGCTGTTCCCCGTAGTCCCTGAGACAACTTTACCCCCATCTTTCTATTTCTAACCCATAAGTAGTGGCTAAAAGTTCAAACCTGCTTAAATACCCTTCGATGTCATCGTCTTTCTCAACAAAATGGTCTACATGAAACCCCATAGCTGAGGTTGAGGCTCCCTGACTAGCAGTGGCATCTGAGGCAAAGGGGCTGGCACCATTTTCAGGAGCATGGCCTTGAAATTCTAACTCCCTTAGTCGTAGCTCATGCTCCCTCTGTAATCTTTTCTCCTCCTTTGCTGCTTCCCTTTCGGCAGTCAATCTTTTTTCTTCTGCCTCCGTTTCGGCAGTCAATCTTTTTTCTTCTGCCTCCCTTTGCAGTCGTTTTTCTTCTGCCTCCCTTTCGGCAGTCAATCTTTTTTCTTCTGCCTCCCTTTCGGCAGTCAATCTTTTTTCTTCTGCCTCTAATTTTTTCTCCTCAAATTGGAGCCTCTTTATCTCGGCCTCTCTATCAGCCTTTCATGCCCTAGCCTCCTTGTCAGCCTCAATCTGCAGCCTCTTAATTTATTTTTCAGCCTCCAACTTTCTTTCTGCTTCTTTCTCTAATCTTTTATCTTCCCGGGCAATAAATTTATCCACCTCTGAAGTCACATATTGAACCAACTCTGGTCCATCCTTGCCCATCTCTTTAGCAGTCTTTGGCCAGATCTGTAATACGAAAATGTTCTAACTAAATCTTTAACTAATTATAAATTTATTTAATTAAATCTGGGCTCTGTCACTTTCTTCACTTCCCAAATCTTGGGTAATAATATATGGGGATTCCCTGGGAAAATTAGACTGTTGTTAATGCTAAACCCCAGACCCCGATGTATGTAGTACTACGAGAAATTCAGATGCCCGGTCAAGCCTACCAATTTATGTAGCAAAGTTGATGTTGCTGGGGAGGTTATGATGGTATCCTAAAAGAATGAAAAGGTGTCTGCTTTAACCGTGTGAGGTTCACATGTAGGCCTCCTGACTCTATAAATGATGATGATGAATTATGTGCAGAGAACCTAACGCTACCTCCCTAGGTCTCACACGGTCACTATTCTGGCTCTAGATGTATGGTGTATGGTGTACCTAGTGTCTAGGGAGAAATGAAATGATGGTACACAACAGTCAAACACTTTAATTTTCTATAAAGAGAGATAATAAAACTAGCAGATAAGTTTTTCTTTAACAAATTTTCTTTACAATATTATTTTTGCCTGTCCATTCATAGCTTGTGGACAGGTCTTGTGAAAATAAGGACAAGATAGTTTACAGAAAAGAACAATTAATAAATTATGGGACTAATTGCCCCAATAACTAAAAAGTTATTATGTATTTATATATATGTCTTTCCTGTTAGGAAATATTAAACGAATTCACTTTTATTTCATATAAAGGGAGAGTCACTGTATATGAGGGCTGTGGTTCATACCTACCCTAACCCCCCCTGTGTATTATTTTGAAACACAAGAAAATGTCAGAGATGCCCCCAGATGTCTAACACATCACCTGGGAGTCCTTGTTGTAAGATATTTCAATGTGTGTAGTTCAAGAAAGTTCAATTTTCAACCACCGACAAAGCTCCCTACAGTTTTTCCGATAGGGTTAAGTCTGGGTTGGGTTTATTATTTTAGCCGTCAAAATATTTTCCAGCCAAAGGACTCTTTTTATCTGGTTCCACTTAAAAAAAAAAATTTACACATTTTTTTAGATTTATATACATATTCCAATATCAGGGGTTAACCTCGCCAACCATAGAAAAATTGCTATACAGGATCACTTGCTGTGACTTAATTGGATCTTATTCTATTAACAGTTCATTTGGACTCTGCTTATCTTCACCCATATTATAACCTTTTTCTTTGTAACTAACTATAACTTATATTAGTTCCGCCATACAAGGGTTATATTCGTCAGCCTAACTGCTTCAGACAAAACACCAACCTACGACAATAATAAGACAAATCATTGGAAACAAATATAGTGATTCCACACGTTCTGATCCAGTCCCCACCATTATAATTTTTATTGCCTTTGGATAGACAGTCTTCTTACAAGTTTAAATGTCCTTATAATCATTTATACAACCTGGTGTCTGAAGCGGTTAGTTCTGGGCGCAAGAATTTAGTGTTACTAAGTTTTATGATCACTACAATGAAACATTTGACGAATAAATGCCCTTAACTAATATGTATTCCTACATTGTTTGGCTATTCACCGCTGATACCCTACCCATTGGCACAGTGACCCTGTTGAATTTTTCGCTGCACGTGTGTTTAATATAGACAAATAATATTTCATATAGTTCTCGTACCAGATCAGCCCAGGAAATATCATATTATGAACAACATAACCATATCTGTAGAATGCTAGATTACGCGTTTAATGTGAGGTCAACAATGTCTGGCCCGGCATGTCCTTCCTTGTTTAGGGGGGTTTTGGACCAAACTATTTAAACTTACCCATCAAGTTAAACAAATGAATTTGAAGATGGCCTCAGTTCCTCGAAGTGCACAGACTGGAATTTAGTCCTTTATGTTTAATTAGAAGTTAAACACAGCCTGTTGCTCAGGTATCTGAATAAAATAGTTCAACTGGCAACGAATAGTCAAAAGCCTGGTATTTTACTAGCACTGGCCAATCTGAAACGTTCGACTAATTCTCAAAAGCATTTTTGAATTTTCGAACAATTTCTGCGTCTGGTGTCGATTGGCCAGTCTGCTTTTGTCATGCCCAATACAAAAAGATTTTTTTTTAGGATTACATTTTTCTCCTAGTACTCCTTTTTACCCAAGCGAATTTTGAATGTTACCTCCCTGCCTCTTTTCCAAGGCGTCCCCCTAACGTTACTAAAAACATAAGGAGGAACGCCAGTCTGTCTGGTCGAGTGTCCGTAGTATATTAGTATTTTTTCAATCAAACTTCATCTAATTCTAGGATAACTATCACTGTTATTTAAAGTACATTCTTCTCAGCGAACTCTACGTCATACTACCATATAATTTTTATTACGTAATTGGTTTAAAATTTCCTATTTTTGTCATGTCAATCGTCAAATTTTTTGCACAAGACCGCCATCTTTCCTCTTACGCTAGCATGTATTTTTTTTCAAAAATAACTTTTTTTTGTTACGTCAGAAATGCTACCACTAGGAGAAAAATAAAATTGTCTGCGTGGTTTTGCCTTGGCTGGGCTTTTTTGTGTATATGCATTGCAGACTGTGTCAGCGAAGCGGGGTGTGACGGGGCGGGTTAAGAATTTGCGTTACTAATTAGTATTGTATCGTGTAATACTACCAAACAATGTAAGGATTACTACTAAATTTTTGCGTTACAGTTGACAGAAAGCGTTAATTCAGATAGTTATTTTGCGGCACGCTTCCGCCAATAGTTAATTATAAGGCTAGACTACAAAGTGTATGCAGCAGATCGGGCAAATGTTAAATATTAGTAGTGTTTCTCGAAAACGAAACCAAAAGCGTGTCAGACTATTACCGTGAAATCGGTCTATAGGCTTAGCACTGTGCAAAAAGCAGCGCTGCTGGCGTCAAAGATGCCAACCGTCAGACACATGGGGCCAATGTATTTATTATCGTTTTATGCCTAAATCTTACTGAATTTAGCGTTTATTCTCGCAGATTTTGCTACAATCGTATCAGCTGTCATCTTCCATCTGTGGCAAAGTGACTGTTATTTTTATTTTAAACCCGCCCGTTCTTTTTTTATTATTAAGGTTGTTTCTTTTTTCTCGTCTATTTTTATGTTTTCTGATTTTTAGATGTTTTCATATCTTGTCATGGTTCTAGTATTGTAGGATCAACCCCACCAACCGTTCTCTTTTCGGGGATGGATGTAAACCCCTACCGGTGTGGCAGCGTGGGCTAGTGAGTCATTCTTGTTGATTGACGGTCAGATAAATTTACGTAACATTGCGTACATTTTTCAGCGGGCAGGCGGGCTTCCTGAAGAATTTATTCTTTGATTCCCCTCGTTCCAGCAGAGCGAATAACTCTTCGTCGCTCGTGGATTGGTAGTGTTACGGTTCGTCAGATGTTAAGATAATGTTATGATATTTAACGGGAAGCTCTTACGATTGGTTTCGATTATAATTTATGTAGCAGTCATGAGATTACGTCGAAGTGGGGTAGATGCGGTTTTTGGGATATAATTCTAGATCGGTGACTTATTGCATCTGTCTTGCATCAGAAAATTGGCACTATATGCAGGGCCCGATCTGTTAGTCGGGGCTCACAGTCCTGGATTATTATTGCCGTGAATAGTGTCAGACATAAACTTAGTCTGCCCGGTTAGTGGATATTCTGAAAGTCTGGGTATGTATGTAGACTAAAATTAGGGGTGTGTAGGAATTTTAGGTAAAGGATTTTAGCAGGTCAGAGTAAGTTTTCTTCTGGGATTTAATTTTATTTTTAGTCAATAGTTCTGACTTCTGCCATTTTATTGTAAATTTCAGTGGTAATCATACGAAGTATAGCCAGGGCAGTTTTGTGTAAAAGGTTTGGTGGTATTATTAATTAATATATATCTATATGAATTTAGGACCTACGGCTTGTGTAGTACGGAGTAATATATTAAGAGTACCAGACTATGTTACGATAACTTTGGAGATAATAGTGGATGAACTCTGGAGTTTTGTTTAACTAAAGTGGCCATGGGTATTTAAGTTAGTTGCTGAAGGATACGGGTGGTGAATGGTGTTTAGTATTATGATATATGGTGTATGCCGTTGTGTGTAAATATTTGTGCTATTTTGATAACCCTCCATGGGCTGCCTTTAATATAAGAATAGTGCTGGGGAATTATTTAGTAAAAGTTATACTATCGGGATTCAGTGAAGCGGTGGTGTGCCGCGTATCTGCCTAGGTCACGAGCTGGCCTCAGAAGCAATCAGGTCAGCCTGCGTCTGTGTTACGCGTAAGAGACAAGCTGTTGTCGGTGAAAGAGAGGGGAAGGGATGAGCTGTTAATTCTGACTCGAGGGCAAAAATAGGGTAGAGCATGAGGGCTTGTATTAAGTGGAGTTGTATTATGGTATGGGAAAGCGGGGTGTATGTAAATCTTTGGTTGTTAGTGTGTTTGAATTATGATTTTGTGAATTGGTGTATATAAGTTGTTATTTTGTTTTACAGCGATTCATGGCGTTGTAGGTAACCCTAAGCCGGCAACGGACTTCTCGGAGAGGGAGGCAAGAGACATCAGTGTTATTGAAAATCTGGGTACGCGTAAAGTAACGGGCGCCCCTAGTTACGTATGCAAGACGGAGAGGCATTGTGAATTCTCCTGACGTGAGGAAACATATACCTCAGCGTGGAATTGCTTAGAAATTGGAGCGCTTGACTCCTACGGCCCAATACATAACAGGCTACGTTGCCTGGTATTGTTTACATATTGCCACAATAAAGCAGTAGGCAAAAACCCGAAGCGGTTTAAATCGTCGTTGTGTGAAGAATTGAGTGCCATCATCAGAGCAAGATCTACAGCCGGGCACAAATATATAAATAAAGTCACCAAGGGCCCCTTCATCAGTTATTCTGGAGAGGAGAGAGGGAGATCATACCTCCCTAAATGCTAACGGAAGGAGGTACCTGACGAAGGGTAACGCAACTGAGCCTCAGACGAAGACGATAGCGTCAGGAAGGCACTGAACTGAAGTAGAGGGGAGAGAGTGGAGTTAGTCGTTTTTTCCAGGAACTGTAGAGTTAAATAGATAATACTTACAGGGGAGCCTCTGAGTTAGTTCTGCAGAATTCAGTGGAGTAGGATTTAGTGGTGTATAAGTTAGTAGTGTAGGACCGTCAGGATCGCCTTTGAGACATTTTAGTCAGATTAGTTAATAAGTCTTCCTCTGACTGGTTAAACGGGACAGAGTGAAAACTAGTGGAGAGTATTCTTGTGGTGTGTGGGACTCCACAGTGTATTTAGTTAGTAATAGTAGTGTTCAGGTGGTGGTGGCTCTTACTTAGAGACCCCCGCCCGTTATATTTCTTTAACCTTAGTTGTTTTTTCCGTGTAGATGTAGAAGAGAGCGTGGTAATTTGATAATTGTGTCATTCATTGAATTGTTATTTTTTTCAGGTTGTGCGAACTCGCACGTTATTGTTGGTTTTTTCGCTGTGGTAAAGATTTTTTTGTTTTAATCAACTATAAAATGTGCACTGGATCAGTTTGTCTTTCATTATACTGTACCTGTATTATTTAACTGTACAGTTGTGTCTGTGGCTAGTAATTAGTGTAAACCTTATCTCAGCTGAGCAAGAGGTGGTGAGACAGTAGCTATAAAACAAGTCACAAGTGGCGAGGGAAAGTCAATCTAGGTTCTCACCCTTGAAGCTATAAGTCTCATCCTCCACAGTCACTTTTATTCTCATCTTAATCTATCTTCTCAGACTTTCCTCAAAACTGGTGTCTTATCTCTGTACTCAGACAGACTCTTAATTAAGCCATCTCGTGACAACATCGAAGGTCAACTGTAATGGATCCCCAACGTTTTATATCTTTAGTCTTCATGGTGCACTCTGATAGACACTTCCCTGTCCATCTCCTGAAGTTATCTTCCCACGTATAGCGCTGTCTTCTCCTTGTACGTTTGCCTTCAACTCTTCCCTCTATAATGGTATTCCTTAAGGATGTATGTCTTTTTACATGGCCAAAATATTTTAGCTGTCTAATTTTTATCTACTTCATTAATTCTCTTTTCATTCCAAGATTTTCTAGGACCTCTTTATTTACATTATTCTCTTTCCATGAGATGTGCCACATTCTTCTATATATCCACATCTCTAAGGCCTCAATTATTTTCTTTAATGCTTGTTCATTGTCCATGTTTCTACACCATACAATAGTGAAGAATACATATATTATTTGATGATTCTCAGTTTTAATTTGTGAGTTAGTTGTTTAGATGTTAGTATCTGTCTGATGTTGTTGAATGTAGCTTCGCCCATTCCTATTCTTTTCTTGACTTCTCTTTCACATCTGCCAACGTCTGTTATGATATGACCTAGATATTAGAAACTCTTGACATTTTCCAGGATGTTCCCATTTATTCTTACCTTTTACCTTGGCGTATAGTCTGTTTTGCTAATTATCATATTTTCCGTTTTATCAATTAAAGCACACATATTTGTTAACTCCTCTTGTTTAAAATTGTGAACATTCCGATCACATTGTCCGCTGCATGCGTTTCTATTTCCCTTGCACATTTCTGATCATTCTCGGGTCTTTCCGGTTATGGTTAATGCGTGTTCATTTGTATCATTTGTTCCTCATGTCAAACTCGTCAAGAGCATTATTACTGTCGATGATGATTCTCAGGGGGTCTTCCTATTACAGCTTTTAGTGTGCACATGTGTGTGTATGTAATGCTGCATATTTCCTGTTGACTTCCACGTATTCACATTAGCTCTGCGTTCATTTCGTTGCGTGCTTTGAGCATGAATAATCCAACTGAACGTTGATAACGTAATGCATAATCTTTCGTTTCTTTAACAATGCTATAAAAGCTGGTTTTTAACGTATCTGATGTGATTTGTCAGCTCTTATAAATGTTTAAGACATTTCTGACCATATCTAGGTCACAGGCATGCAAGGTCTCTATCATTTTATATATGCTCTGCAGGCTTCCGTGAATTCATGTTTTTTTTCAGGTGTTTTCTACTTCATCTTCAGTACTGCTGTTCAATCAATCAATCAAATCAGTCAATCAATTGATCAATACCCTTTAGCTTCCCAAGGACCATTGGCGTCATACTAACACATGCTAAGCCCACCTGTCACGTGCCGTCGCCTCAAGGTCTTTTCAAGTCTTTCTCATAATTGTCATTTCTATCTACAGTTCTCTTCTCTACGTTTTCTTTTGTTTTCCTCTACCTTTCTTACTGTGAGGATTCAATAACAAGAAATGCTTGGTAATGCTGCTAATAGGTTTCCTCAATATGCGTCCACTCCACCTTCAGCGTCTACTTCAACTATAACGTTACTAAATATTCGTCTGCTGTCAGCTCACTATGGAACATAAGTCTTCATGTTGCGTTAACTCTTCATTTTGTGTAATGCCAGTACATTTTGTTATGTTCCATCAGCGTCCGGTTGACAGAGAGGTTGGAGAGCTGGTCTTTCGCGGCAAAAGCGCCGGGTTCTATTCACGGTATCGACACGGTCCAATCTACCCAGCTGTAAATGGGTACCTGACTTTACTCTTGAGTTAGGGAAGACAGAGGTCACCCCCACCTCTCGATGCTGGATCTTGTATAGTAAGTCTCTAACACTTCACTCCCCTACGACAGTGTCTGCTATGGAGCTACCATTGTGCCATCAGTTTCAGTGCCATTGTGAACGGTGGTTTGGGTTTTGGTACGGAAGGTGAGTGGAAAAAAATGGTTTAGGAAAAATGAATGAAATTGTTAAAAAGACTGTTCGCCTTTGTTGAAGGGAGATGATATGGGTGCAGGAGTGTTTTGTGCAAAGGGAGGTAAATCTAGGAATTCTTTTTGGAAGATGACGTTGTTGTTTAGACTTAAGCGTATTGAGTGAGTTCCAAATTATGGTAAAAGCAATTTGCATGTTAAGATTTTGTAATAAGGTTTAAAGAGGAGAAAATGGGTTTGTGTATACTCAGCAAAGGGAGTCAACTAGAAATTACATCCCTTGATAGGTTAGTGAGCGAGAAAAAGTTTAGACGCACGAGAAAAGTTTGGGGGATGAACACATTTTTTTAGGGATGAACGAGAGGGATGTAAATAGGGGTTTTAGTTGGAATCTTGTGGCTGAAACGCGCTCAGCGTATGTCAGCGAGTTGCTGAAGAGAAAAAAATAAAGTTGTGAAGTCGCGACTCTGGCGAACAAGCCATTGGAGGTAGTTACTGGCGAATATCAAGTTGTTATGCCGTACAGAAAGAAAGACGATGTCGCCATTTTTGCGAGAATTGAGTTAACAAGATTGTCAAGATTTTCAAAAACAGAACAGGTATGTTGATAAGTCAGTAGTTAGGTCGGAACAGGGAACAGTGACTAATTGAGATAAACGAAACAGCCCTGGTAGTCAGACCAGTAATTTTTCTATAATAAATACCTCAAAACTAGCTTCATCAGACCTAACGGGTTTTTCATCAGGAGTTGAAGTAAACAAAACCCGGCTACATAAGTTTTTCTAGATGAGATAGAACAGCCATAGCAGATTGTGCATATAGAAGGATTGAAAGAACGAGAAGAGAAATTATTATAAGTGGTGCTTAGGACATTGTATATTTTGTGAGAATTACCCACCTAGATTGAAGATTTGGCGTGAGGCAAGTTTATTTCAACGGAATGTTGTTATTGGATGATTACTGAAAATTGAACATCATCTTTGTTATTCACCACTTGGTTTAGTGCAGTACTTTAGATGGAGAATCTTCACTCACCAACAGTGTTTTCGTATGATGTCCTATCATATAGAGTAAAATAACTTAACATCATCAGCACTGTACTGTCTACTGTTTTGGGGTAGTGAGACGAACACACTATACGAACACTAAAAAAATGCAACAGCAACCACACCATCACGGCCACACCATGTCTTCTTTACCTTTCTCGTGTCTGTCTTTAATCTTGTATTTTGGTTTCCCTCTTTTTTTGTTACCTTGCAGTTTTTAGAACAAGAACTGCCATATGATGCTATAAGCAGGTGGCCTAAGTGTGTGTCCAATCTGACACGGATTATATAATTCTTCCCCTTGCTGCAAAGACATATGTAAGAATCTGAATCAAGCGCAGTGTTCCTTATTAATTCATTTGAAGTGTACTGACATCTTAAACTCTTGTATCGTCTTCTAACTTACGAAACCCTTTGTCAGTATCTTTGTGGGTTGGGTTGTTTAAAAGAAAGAAGACGGTAATGAAACTTGCTAGGACTAAAGACAGCTAATATTGCCTACGTCCCGACCATAAGACCTTCGTCAAGGAAATTAAAGAGAGCTAAGTGAGAAATATGAGACAAGAAATAAAATAAATACAACCCGTGAATGCCGCTTGTCGGGGTGTCACAGAATGATATTCATCCGATTCAATTTTTTTTATATTCTTACGCTACATTCCTCTGTGTCATTATTTACCGGTCGTTAACGATCTATTCGCCTTTATCTACGGATAAAGATTCTCGGGCTGACACCAGGTATTTTACCGGCTTGTCACCTTTCAGACCTGTTTATCTTCTTTTTTTTTGTGGCCGACGGTGTTTAGCGAAGACAGGGATCAATGCCACCTTTACATGTTTGCTTAAAACACCAGCTATAGACATAATAAGCCGCTTACACCACTAGATTGCATAATTACGTCCGCTCATCTGGTGAATGAGTCTTGTAGTGGTAAAAACAGATGGTCATTTAAGAGTTAACATGGGGGTAACGTACAAAGATACGTCGCAACCTTAAGGTTAACGTGATTTTAACAATCCAGACACCAGACTTATCACAAAATCGTTTCCGATAAGTTTCTTAACAATTTCAAGCAATGTGTTTTTATTTAAATACACAAATAGGGGAAGAGAGTACAACCTTGGAAGAGATTATCTGATGTAATAATTAAGGGCAGGTCGTGTGATATAATGGTTTTGGTAAAAATAACACTGCAGGGGCAAAATCTTATATGGTTATGTCAATAGCTTTCAGAATGAGGGGTGGGAGTAATATTTACTAAAAATAAGACTCCTTATTTTGCACCTGATTTGAAATTAGAAATTAAACTAACATTGTGATTGGGTTTCACACAATAGAACCTCTCAAGATGACATTTGTGCGTGGGCACGAGTTCAACTTTAAAATCTAGAGCGTTTCGAAGATTTCCTCACTGCGTCCATTACCTTTGTCAGGAGATCACAGACAGCCAGAATAAGGAGTAGTACTAAGGATTCCATTAGAGCAGCGGTTCTAAACCTGTGGTACGCGTACCCCTGGGGGTACGCGACAGGACGTTCAGGGGTACGCGAAAAAAATTGAGTAATGGCGGAAAAAAGATACATATGTCAACAGTGTAAAAGACAAGTCAAAAGTTGTGAAATTAATTCAACGCTATACTATACAACATGAACTGTGTGAGACAATCTCCGCCGTTTTTCTTGCGCGCCACTGGCGTGCTGTCTGCTTGGACTGGCGTGTGTGAAAATCTATGGCATTTCGTGTGACCACAATTCAATATTTTTACACAATAGTTTTCATTATGATGACTATGGGATTATAGTTGTGCCGTTGAATAATTCATCAAAAATATGACTTGTTTGATCTTCCACACTATCTATGAACGTCTAATGTCCCGGAAGTAATAGTGTCGATTCTTGACCCAAATTTTACAAACGTGAGACAGTGTTTCTATATACAGTAATTTTTGTCATTGTTTTAACGTAACTTAAAGTGATTAATTGTTCAATTCGTGTATTATCAGATATGGATCAGTGGTTGAAAACCGGCAGAGTAAAAAAGCTGAAACATAATGTGGAATGTGATCAATCGCCAAGTACTTCTCAGGACACGCCTAAGACTTTGGTGCAGGATAGTAAAAAGACACGGTCTTCAGTTTTACATAGAGCTAAAAAGAGAAAATACAGTGACGAATACATGAGCATGAATTTTCGTTTATAGGAGATGAGGACTGTGCTAAGCCCCACTGTGTAGAGTGTCGGGAAGTATTATCCAATGGTAGCATGAAATCTTCGTTACTCTTGCGGCATTTACAAACAAAACATCCCAGTTATGAAAACAAGGAACGCAATTTTTTAATATTAGACAAACATAAAGGTATGTTTTCAGGCACTCGTAAGAAATAAAGAAGTAGAACACTTGGACAACAGAAAAACAACAGACGTGAGTGGCTTACCCAGGGTTCGAACCCCGTACCTTCTGTACGACAACTCCGCCTAGCTATCAAGCGAATCACACTGACCCCACGGCCAGCTAGGCATCCCCAAAAGAGGATGCTTTGCTGACTATTTATCAGTACGAAACACACAAGATAACACCGGAAGTATACAGTGGGCAACTCAGCCCTTTAATGACGCAATCACTTCTGTTGTTCCTCTATTAACAGTATGTGTCAGTCCAAACAAGACAAAGACCTTGATACTGGGTCCAGTAAATAGTAGAAGACTTAAGGACAGTAGTATAGAACAGAGGGTAGGTTTCTGGTATTGTATAAACATAAATAACACATAAGGAAGGGAAACCCGAGGCCTGTAAACAGTAAATTAATATTAGACAAACATAAAGGTATGTTTTCAGGCACTCGTAAGAAATAAAGAAGTAGAACACTTGGACAACAGAAAAACAACAGACGTGAGTGGCTTACCCAGGGTTCGAACCCCGTACCTTCCGTACGACAACTCCGCCTAGCTATACAAGCGAATCACACTGACCCCACGGCCAGCTAGGCATCCCCAAAAAAGGATGCTTTACTGGCTATTTATCAGTACGAAACACACAAGATAACTTCATAACTTCTACTTCTTTATTTCTTACGAGTGCCTGAAAACATACCTTTATGTTTGTCTAATATTAATTTACTGTTTACAGGCCTCGGGTTTCCTTTCCTTATGTGTTATTTATGTTCATACAATACCAGAAACCTACCCTCTGTTCTATACTACTGTCCTTAAGTCTTCTACTATTTACTGGACCCAGTATCAAGGTCTTTGTCTTGTTTGGACTGACACATACTGTTAATAGAGGAACAACAGAAGTGATTGCGTCATTAAAGGGCTGAGTTGCCCACTGTATACTTCCGGTGTTATCTTGTGTGTTTCGTACTGATAAATAGTCAGCAAAGCATCCTTTTTTGGGGATGCCTAGCTGGCCGTGGGGTCAGTGTGATTCGCTTGATAGCTAGGCGGAGTTGTCGTACGGAAGGTACGGGGTTCGAACCCTGGGTAAGCCACTCACGTCTGTTGTTTTTCTGTTGTCCAAGTGTTCTACTTCTTTATTTCTTACGAGTGCCTGAAAACATACCTTTATGTTTGTCTAATATTAATTTACTGTTTACAGGCCTCGGGTTTCCTTTCCTTATGTGTTATTTATGTTTATACAATACCAGAAACCTACCCTCTGTTCTATACTACTGTCCTTAAGTCTTCTACTATTTACTGGACCCAGTATCAAGGTCTTTGTCTTGTTTGGACTGACACATACTGTTAATAGAGGAACAACAGAAGTGATTGCGTCATTAAAGGGCTGAGTTGCCCACTGTATACTTCCGGTGTTATCTTGTGTGTTTCGTACTGATAAATAGTCAGCAAAGCATCCTTTTTTGGGGATGCCTAGCTGGCCGTGGGGTCAGTGTGATTCGCTTGATAGCTAGGCGGAGTTGTCGTACGGAAGGTACGGGGTTCGAACCCTGGGTAAGCCACTCACGTCTGTTGTTTTTCTGTTGTCCAAGTGTTCTACTTCTTTATTTCTTACGCAATTTTTTTCAGCGCCTATCGAAACAACAGAATGTGACATCGTACTTATCGTCAGCTAACAAAGATAACGAAATTGCGGTTGAAGCCTCCTACCGTATTAGTTATCCTATTGCTAAATGTGGTAAAAATCATACTATAGCTGAGAATTTAATTTCTCCTTGTATAAAAGATGCCGTTCTATGTATGCTCGGAGAGGAACATGTTCGCAAAATGAACGCTATCCCTCTTTCGAACAATACAATTTCTCGAAGAATGCAGGATATGTCTGACGATGTTGAAGCGACAATAATAAGTAGAATTAAAAATAGTATTCTTTGCTATTCAAGTTGACGAAAGCACAGATATTGCTAATTTCGCTGTTTTGCTTGTTATTGTGAGGTATTTGAGAAGCAATGAAGTTGAAGAAAACCTTTTGCTTTGTCATCCTGTGTCAGGGATTACAAGAGGTGAGGATATATTTCATGCTATTGATTCTTATTTCAAAGAAAAGGACATTAATTGGTCTAATTGTTGTGGACTATGCACTGACGGAGCCAAGTCTATGTCAGGTTGCTACTCCGGTCTTCGCGCTCGTGTCACAAAGGTAGCCCCCAATATAACCTGGAGCCACTGCTGCATCCACAGGCAAAGCCTTGCATCTAACCGCCTCCCTGGTGAATTAAAAGTCGTTCTTGATGAAGCTGTGATAGTGGTTAATTTTATAAAGTCAAAGTCCACAAACTCGAGGCTTTTCAAAGCACTGTGTGAAGAGATGAATAGTCTTCATTCTACCTTGCTCCTTCATACACAAGTAAGGTGGCTCTCTCGTGGTAAAGTCCTTACCCGGCTGTTCGAACTTAGACATGAAGTCCAACTTTTTTTTGAAGACCATCCTTTCCAACTTACTTTAAAGTTACACGACTATGATTGGCTTCAGAGTCTTGCATACTTATCGGATATTTTCCTACAAATAAACAAACTAAATTTGGCACTTCAGAATAGCTCGGTAACGATCTTCAATGTTTCAGACAAAATTGAATCTATGATTAAAAAATTAGATTTTTGGAGGTCGTGTATTGAAAAAGGCCAGCCTGAGGTATTTGAAACTCTGCACAATTTCCTATCTGAGAACAAGCTGCACCTCTCCCAGGAAATGAGCGAGAAAATAATTGAACACTTGAAAGGGTTAAAATCATCTTTCGAGAAGTACTTTCCGAAACCTGGAAAAGAGAACTAATGGATTGTAAATCCCTTTGAAGAAGAATATTTCCAAGCAGCCATATTATCAATCAACGAAAGAGAGAAGTTGATTGAACTTTCGACTGATACTACTTTAATAGCTGAATTCAAATGAAAATTCCTTATTAACTTTTGGGGAGACATCAGCAGAGAATATGAACAGCTGACCGACAAGGCGCTTAAGTTTCTGTTGCCATTTACAAATACTGAGCTGGTGGAGAGGGCTTTCTCTTCTTGTATCTTTATAAAAAATAAATACCGTAGTAAACTGAATGCAGGTTCAGAATTGAGACTGCATCTTACATCACTTGAACCTGATTTCAAAAGACTATGTGCCTCAAAACAAGCTCAAGGATCGCACTGAACATTTGTCATGGTCACGTAACATGTGTGTTATTACAAAGTGTTTTCAACTTTTAACAATAACAACGTTTTTATTATTATTATTAATAGATTAAATGTGTTAATTTTTATTGAAACCTGATTTTTTAAATGTAAAAATATATGCACTGTTTGTTCACCTTTTTATTACATTGTTTTTTAATCCCGTGGTTGGCCCCTTTATTTCTGGTTACAATCTATAAATTTTGAATAACAGCAACTATATTAATTTCAAATATTTTGCTAATATTAGGGGTACAATTTATAGAAATGGGCTGCCAAGGGGTACGCAAGTGAAAAAAGGTTGGGAACCGCTGCATTAGAGGATAGGCCAAAGGATTAGAAGAAGCTTTAAAATAAAAAAAAGTGAAAACTTCAGAGTTAATACTTAGCGCCCAAATTCAAAGATACCTTCCACAAGTTTAAACAGTTAGAAACATAACTCACAGAGCGACGACTGCATTTTAAACAGTTGCAGTTGTTACCATAGCCAGTTTTTGCAACCAAGTGTGGATATAATCACCAAAATGTATTGGGGTAAGTTATTACATGTACATTCTATTAACTTTTATTTGCATTTGACATGTATGAATTACTTGTTGATGTACAGTTGCATAAGAGGCTGACAACCTCATCATATAAAAGAACTTTCCACACAAACCACCACAGCAAGAGCTGGTGACTGCTTCGTGCGGGTTTCCTCACAAGGACCCAATAGCAGAGGTGGCCCCAGGCTTCTTAGGGAACAGGGAGTGGATGATGATAACATCTATATATATATATATATTGATGTTATCATCAATGCCGTGATGAAAATACACGGGGAAATGACAAAAATAATGATAATAAATGGGGGTAATGATAACAGGGTTGAACTCGAAGAAGGACCAATACAAGATGTAGAATCGTACACATATCTTGGCAGCAATATAGACAAAGTTGGATGGACAGACAGTGATATCAAAATAAGAATACAAAAAGCAAGAAGAGCTTTCATTGCATTGAGAAATATATGGAGATCAAGAGAAATCGGATCCAACACAAAAAAAAAGAATCTTCAACTCAAATGTCAAGTCAGTCCTATTGTATGGCTCTGAAACATGGCAACAACCAAAAAACTACAGACTTTCATAAATGGGTGCTTGTGTAGAATAGAAGGATTAAAATTGTATGACAAGGTTACCAACGTGGAACTGATGACAAGAACTAGACAAGTGCCAGTGGAACAAGAGATGAGAAGAAGACGATGGCGATGGATAGGACATACACTGAGGAAACCTGTTGATAGCATTACAAGGCAGTCCTTGTTCTGGAACCCCCAGGACAAGAGAGGCAGAGGTAGACCAAGAAGGACATGGTGAAGAGAGCTGGAAACAGAGGTGAAAATGATGAGGAGAACGTGGAAAGAACTTGAGATGATGGCACGTGACAGGAGGACTTGGCATGTGTTTGTTGAAGGCCTATGCTCCTTTGGGAGTGGATGGTTATGAATGTTGAATAAATATATATTTTTATTTTATATGCCAAAGATTCTAATTAAGGTTGTTTTGTGTGTGAAGTCGCAAATTGCTGAACTGGAATCTGACTTACACAGTCCTGTCTCACGCAATTAATTTATTACTTAAAACAATCAAATTTATTAAACGTCCTCGAAATAGAAAATGGGGTACTATTGCTATCGATATCACTAAAATTCATTTACAGATAATATATTGCGGTTGATCTGGTGATAGTTTGACTGTCATGCATGTGACGACTTGTAAACAAACGTCCTAATGACATCATTAATTGATAAAAGTGTGCACAAATTAAGCACCAGAATACTGATGTCGCTACCAGTTCAAAACACGTGATCCACTCTTTTAAAACACTTTCATCCGACTCGTTGGGTTGTGATTTAATACTCAGGCGCATCGGATAAAATTCTGAGGAAAATGAACGGTGGAGGGTAGCGGAGGTCACCTGATACGTACATCTGGAGACTGAACATTTACGAGAGATATTGTTTTCTCTCAGTTGTTGATACCAGTTGCCAGAAGTCGACTCTAGACAGCTATAACAGACGGGTCTTTAGGACACTCGAAGAAGCAACCTAGGCAGTTACATCGTCAGGAGCTTGGTGCTTCCAAACCACTCGACTCCAAAAGTTAAAACTTCACTGGGAACCAGCAGTTACAGAAGTCAACGACAACCATTGCACTACATTGCAAGCAAATTACCCATACGGGCACAGCTTAAAATTAAAATCAGTTAAAAATAAAAATTCATCATCACTTAAGATCTTCCCATGAAGACAACCTAAATAAACTGTTTTTTGTGACAAATCAATTGAGCGAAGATTGCTACCTTAATAAAAACTCATCCCTTTTACTCGAATTTTGTCCATTATTGGACAACTAATGCAGAGCAATGGAGACAACCCGAGACACGGAAAATAGCTTCCGCATCCAGGCATAGAGTTACTTTCTGCATTTTAAGAAATGATCCAGTTTTCTCTAATCAGTTACATCAACAAATCTAAACATATTCTTAGTGACGCCAAAGCGTAGTATCTGCCCTTCTTTAAACAGCATACGTTAAGTTCTTTATTTAACACTTTCAAATTTTAACGCCACACTGCACATTAGATGTCAGAGGGGTCAAACTAGTTTAATTGTCACTTTGGGTACAGATTCTATACAGCCATTTTGACAATCGAAAAACAAAGTGACAGCAATAAGAGGCAATTTGCTTAACATTACGTAAGGAACTGGATAAACTTGGAACACAAGTGTACTCTGTAGAGACCTGAATTTCTGTAGCTATTAGGAACTAATATTTCCGAAGCATGTAAGGCGCATTTTTTCTACTTTTGATTACATGAGACACTTTCAAGCATGAACTACCAAGGAATGTTTAACTTGAACGAGAGTCCTTGCGTGTATGTGTATTGTTTTGTTTTAGTTTGGTTTAATATTAGCGGTGGGATGAATTAATTCGTTGTCAAATACAAGCGGTGATTGTGAAATGATAAACAAAACATTTTGTAACATAGTTCTGAATTGTGGACATTCTTTTACGAAGCCTAGCTTAGATCGCCTGATGGCGCCTCCCCCAATCCTGTCTAATATTGTCTGCTCTCAAATGAGACTCAACTGTATGCTGGTGACTTGGATCATACTGCAAATTCCGCACGGGCGTTCAGTGCAGGATATTGTTATGGTTATTCAGAATCGACGTCATTGCTCTCCGGGCAAACCTATAGGTGCTCAGTCTCCCGCAGCAAATGTCGAAGGGTATGAATGCTAATTGTTCCTGTTGCGCACTGGTTGTATACACGACCGATGCGTCCTCTCATACGTCCATCCCTGCTGGTCTTACGTTTGATGCCGAATTCCAGCAGTCTTAGCCTTGATGATTCATCGGTTGCAGTGTCATTTTCTAAAAGACGAGCATGAATCGCCCTCAGTATTTCTTCCTTACCCATGGCCAATGAGCTCTTGAAGCTAGTCTGTCAGCTATTTCATTGCCACGTACTCCGGCATGACCAGGACAGAGATCCATATCAGTTCTTGAAGATTCGATGCTTCTATGGAGGTTTTCCATTCATGTCGAAGCCAACCATTTTGGACCTTTCGAAGCATGGATTGTGAGTATGATACAATTACTGCCTTTGTTAATAACGTCTCAGCCATCTTAAGGCAGCAGTAACTGCCTTTACCTCCATTCTCATGCTGGAGGTTGTTATCATGTAAGCCCCGCTATGTTCAGCGACGGTTCTGCCTTTTACTCTAGCAGAGAAGCCCCACCTTGATTTATTACCACAGATTACAGACCCATCAGTGTAGACAATGGCATCATCATCCCCAGCATTATCAGTTATAAGCTGATCAACTTCCAGCTCTGCTCTCCCATTGACCCAAGTTCTGCATTCTCTACCAAGGCTGATGATGACTTGCTGGTAGTTCATCCAGCTCTCATCTGGCTTACTCCACTCTTCTCCCTTGAATATACTTTCAACTGGGGTCACCTGTCTAATAGTCTCCTCCGCCTGCGTCATCCATGACATCCCCCTCTTTATTCTCGCTCCTTTGATGTCAGCTATGTTCCCCATGCAGGGGATGCCTTTTGTCTGTGGTTACACGCATATACGCTTTTACCTGGGCCATCGTATATCTGGATGTAACTGACAGCAAAACAAGATGTGCCGCATCATCACAATAGGGGTATCTCGCGTGCAGCCTAAGACTATACGCATCCTTTCGTTTTGAATGCGTTCCAGTCGTCCACACTGTGATATTGACAGCGTGAGTATTTCCAGGCATACTCGATTACAGATAAGACCAGCTGATGATACAAGAGCAACAGTAGTCTCTGCTCCAGGTGCGCTGCAGTCATTGGTGTTTATATGATAGCCCCCTATCGAATGTTACTTTAAGGTTGTTACGCAAAGATTTTTCTGAGTCAATATATATTTACCTGTCTTGTTTGTACACTTTGATTTTTGGTAATCAAAGGCGCATAACTCTTGGTTATCTGAGGTTACATTTTTACAATGGTTGTTACCTTCTCTTGTGTCTTAACCTGGCGATCTATTATTAGATCTATGTCTGGTTGTTATCCTTTTATGGCTCGAATAGGTCAGCTTTTCTTGGAATGTTTGTAGCCAGAGTTGATGTTTATTCCCTGACCATATAAGGCTCGATTTGTTCAGTATCTTTGCTTGGTATGTGTCCAACATCGTCCCGTTTGAGTTTAACTCAGGGGTCAAGCGCTACTGCGCATGTGTCGAGTTTAGGGTTGTTTGGGAAAAGACTTCCGTTCCGGGAGTCTAGCAGAGGTTTCGATCAGAGCGAGACGCGTTTCAGCGTCCGTGATCATTTTTGACGGGGAAATGGAAGTCCTCTTGTGTTGTTAGTTTATCTACAGATGATTTTCCCCATGTGATTCCAAACGCCTTGAGGCGTGTGAGTTGTGGTGTTTATTTCTGAAGAAAGGTAATTGCTCTTCATATGATTGCTATTTGTCGCCAGCTTTAATGATTGACATTTTGTAGTCTGCTTGCTAACTTTTCCGCTGGGCGGGAAAGAGTCTACTGTCATGAGAAGTTTCAGCTCACGAATCACCATGTCTTGTTATGCATCGGGTTGGTGCATGCCCGAAGTGCTATCTGTTTGTTGAACTCTGTTGCTCCGGCGGTATCACGTCGGTCAAGGTTTGACACCTTTGCTACTAAAGGAACTTAGAGGACATTGCCTGATGTACTCCAGAAGATATGTCTGTCTTGCTGGGGGTCAGAAAGGGAGAGTTGATTTAATCTCCTACATCTATATATCTTGACTGTAAGTAGAAAAGGATGATGGTTTCAGCACCTGAATATATCTACAGTCGTCTATGATGCATTGATACCAATTATATTATTCACCATTGCTATGCTGTATGTCGTCAAGTATCGTACTGACTATTTATATGATGATGAGCGTCCATTGTCTTGTATCGTCAATAAATCTATGAAAACGTCAGCTATTGTCTACAATTACTGACTCCTACATGTGGTTGTGTGGATGCACTGTGACCTATCAGAACTTATACACGCATTCGCATTCATCCATTGATGATTACTCATCTACATATTACACCAACCACCTCTTCTTGAAGCAATCTATAGATATCAAGCGTATACACACTCGAGAGTGAGTTTGTGTGACACCCTGTCAACATCTTAATGCCTGGTGACCTACATCAGTCAAAACATTGTCTCCAGGTCAACTTGACACTCACTCACCTATGCAGCACTTACACCGTCGATACCTGTATTATTTATGGTGGCCTACATTGGTACGACGCAACATCTAGTGTGAGTTTCTACATCTACGATGGCTCAGACAAGAACCCCCGTTCCAACAGTTATGACGGCTATTATGGGTTCTTCAGCGCCAACCTCCAACTAAACATGTTAAACAGCATTTAACATTTATGCTTTAACAAAGGTATTTCAACTTGTTCTGCCTTTCAATTTTCTGTCCACTGAGAGTAATGTCTGGAAGATCTGCTTTCAATATGGAGTTATTCAAGGAGCACCAAAGGATATTACAAAAACATGCAACGTTTAGTTAACATATTGTGGTAGGTATTTTCGGAAATTCCCATTGACTTGCAGACGAGCGCTCAGTGCACGGCTCCCACTCTTCTTAAAAAAAAAAGAATATACAAACATATAGGAAAACAATCAGGTTCATCTAAGAAAAAGCAAATAAATAAAAGTATACTTTGACATTTTGTGCTTCAGTTTTCTGTTATTTTAAAATGTCAATGTATTTATTTTTTTGGGCGCCTCCTCCAAGTCTGCGGCCGGTGCTGTTGCACCGCTCAAGAGCCGGCGCTGTTCTCTACCACGAGAGGTACGGGTGGTTGCAGTTTATGTTAGCAAATATAATGCTTTAATATCTTCTTGTACTCGACGTTTATTTATTAATACAACTTTTACGTTCAATTAAATGTATGGAAGCATATCTGGAGTCATCCTTATATGACCACCAGCTAAGCACAGTGTTATAGCATACAGATGTGGAAGTGAACCTCTGTCTGTTAGGCTAATTACACCCTCACTGACTTTGAAATTATCCACACACTTCCAGGGATCCCCTTGGTGGTGAAACATGTTCAGAATTCAGAATTGCACACTCAGATTGAAGAAGTCACTTGAGGTCCAGATACAACTCTGGCTTCTACCTGGTTCGCTGCATGCAGGAGGATCTCAGTATGAACCCATGACAAGCAGGGTGAACTGAGAAGTAGCTCTATGAAGGACGTGGCAATTTATGGGGACAGCCCAGAACCAGAGCACAGTACTTTAGCTCTGCATAGTTGGAGAGCCCCCTTGTATGGCAGGGAATACACAGAATACCACACTCTTCTTCCTCCAGCTTGGGATCAGATATGATGATCTTTTAAATGCAAGCCAAGCTGGAAAAACTCGAGCTCGTAACTTGAACTCAAAATGTTTCGGAATGGTTGAAAAGCCACAGGAAAAGCCTGGATCAACAATGCAGATAATACCAAGAAGTCACCAACTTGGTATTGGCTGCTCAAGAGCGAGAAGCTCAGCTGTCCTAGTTAAATAACAAAAACGTTCAATTGTTTATCTTCTAATTCTGTTTCCAGTGCCACTTCGTCTTCTTCCAAACTAGTATAAAAGCCCACCATAAGACGAGAATTAAATTCCAAAGCACCAATACCTAACGGCAATTTTATTTATTCAAAAATATTTAAAAAACCACCGTGCATCACCACAGTACACGAACTACGTAGCAACAGCGAAGATCCCAATGTGTGTATACGTGATCACACATTCTATAAATATTTTTGTGCACACCTTCATTTGCGCATTCTTCTTTGGTAAGTGTTACTATTTTCGGGAGAGTACATATAAGGGAAACTATACAATTAATGTCTAACTTTCAACCACAGTTGCATCCCCTAGCGATACGTCGTGACATAAAAAGCTGGGATTTTATATATAGGATACCACATCAGTTGATGTATGTGATAATGTCTCTCAAGAACCTCCCGTTCCCAGCCATCATCCTCCATTAATTTTCCTTTTCGCTCCCTACAAAGCATGGAGCCAGAATTACAGCTGGTGCCCTTGCAGGAAGCCTGCACAAAGCATTCACATGCTCTTACAGCTGTGGTCTCTGTAGCAGTTTGTTTTTCATAATGAGGCTGCCAGCCCCCATACACAATCTCATATTAGTCGCGTTGTGCAACATACCTGAGGAGCATCAGTCGATTTCTTTCTTTGTCTGATAAGGGACTCCCATGTAAGTACACGTGGGTCTATCATCTGTGCTGTTTAGTAAGGTGACCAAACGTCCCGGTTTTTCCGGGACAGTCCCGGTTTTCGACAATTTTTGATAATTTGTCCCGACTTTTTTTCGATGCAATCCGGGACGCCAATTTGTCCCGGTTTTGGACGAATTTGCCAATTTGGCATAAATCTCACAGATTAAAAAAAAAATTATTATTCTATGGCTGACTTGAGGGAATTTTTAATTATTAGTGAACTGGCGCCGAAACAGCACAAGAGGTTGTCAGGACCGCGAATTAGTTTTGTAGTTCCAATGTGATATTCGCAGTTATTTGAAATTTAAGGTAGTGGTAAAGTACCAAGATTTTGCGTACGGTATACGTTTATTTAATTTAAACGGTGAACTATTTGTGCATATTTTGTTATTGTTGTAAGAAAATGGTACCAAAGCGTAAATGCAGTTTCAATGAAGATTTACAAAAGGAATATCCGTTTATTAAAAAGAGTACATCAAACTTCAATGTACGATGCAATATATGTGCCTCCGGGTTTTCGATAAGCCATAGTGGACGTGGTGATATTAAGAACCACATAAGCAGTGAGAAACATAAGAGAGCCGTCGTTACAGCTGCATCAAGCTCGTCGTTAACCACTTTCTTCAGAGCTGATAAAATTGGTGACTAAGAAGAGCAATTAGCTGCTATAGAAGGCGCCTTTGCATACCATACAGTGCTACACAATCATACTTTCAGGTCTATGGATTGCACATCAAAATTACTTCAGGTTACTTTAGAGCCAAAATTTGCATGTGCACGTACGAAAACAGAAGCGATTATTCGAAATGTCTTGGCACCCCATATTCTAAATGAGTTAAGGTGTGACCTAGAAAAGTCTACATTTATTTCTGTACTGACAGATACATCCAACCGCAAAGAATTCAAGATTTTTCCGTTGCTTGTCAGATACTTTGATCACAGCAATGGAGTGAAAATTAAAATATTAAAGTTAAAGTCATTGCCAGGTGAAACATCTGATAATGTAAGTAGTTTTCTTAATGACTGCATAACTGAAAATGGTTTAGACAGGAAAGTAGTTGGATTATGCGCAGACAACACAAATTCCAATTTTGGAGGTGCTGAAAGGAAAGGACAGAACAATGTTTTCAAAAAACTGCAAGAAAACCTTGGACATGGTCTTATAGGAGTTGGGTGTGCAGGTCATATTTTCCACAACACTGTTCGAACAGCTGCAGATGTACTGCCTGTTGATGTCGAGCTGATTATTGCTAAAATTTATCTACTCTTCAAATCATACACAGTACGAGTTGAAAGACTCAAGGAGTTTTGCCAGTTTGTGGAAACAGACTTCCAGATGATCTTAGGTTATGCTCAGACTAGGTGGCTTGCTCTGCTGCCTGCTGTTGAAAGGGTTCTTCAGATGTTCCTGCCTCTAAAATCATATTTTCAATCTCAAGACAGATGCCCAGTTTTTATACAGACATTCTTTGAAAATCCTCTATCTGAGGCAAGGCTTGTTTTTGTTCACAGACAGGCCTCTCCATTCCACGAAGCAGTGCAAAAAATAGAGGGACAGACGGTCACTGTGTTTGAAGTCATTGACAGCATCAACAGGTTGAAAACTATTTTGAAGTCCAAACTGGAAGACTGTTTCTTGCCATCACGAGTTAAGCTAATCCTTGAAAAGCTGGAAATGGAAGGACTTCCAAAGGAGGATGTGAAAAAGTTTCATGCTAGCGTTTCTTCGTTCTATGAAACAGCTTTCAATTATTTGAATAAATGGGCTGCAAAAAATTTTAAAGACCTAGAATCCTACAGCTGTATAACGCTGAACAGAATACCAATTTGGGCAGATATTGAGATATCATCATCACTAGTGATTCAAACATTACCTTCAGCCCACTTTACAGAAACTGAAATTTATGACGATATGAAGCAGTTTGTTACTTCTCAGAAAATTAGTGAATGGAGTGCCAAAAAAACATTGCCACCACAACGTTGGATTGAAATGGTTTCCCACTTCAAAAACAATAATGTGACATTTTCAATATTTTGAAGTTGGCAGAGTTATTTTTCTGTCTACCTGGAACAAATGCTCCACAGAAAGAGTGTTTTCTTTGATGAACAGCTTATGGGCAAGTGATAAAACACAGCTAGGTGTTGAAACTTTGAAAGCTATGTTGACAACCAAAGTGAACTGTGAGGAAACATGTGTCGAGTTTTTTTAAGATGCTGCTTGCAAAGAAGGACCTATTGATAAAAATCCACTCATCTGAAAAGTACAGTAACTCAGCTTCACCTTAAGTAAGGATTATTGATGTTTTTCTCTCCTATTAGTTTAAGTAGTTAAACTTATACAGTAAAATGTATGTTATTCAATGTTATTCAAATGTATATATAAAATGTATATTATTTTAAATTGATATCAACTTGATTTTTCCTGGACATGTCCCGACTCTTGACCTTTTCTTTACCCTTTGTCCCGATTTTTTGCATTGAAATAGGTCAAATCTACTATTTTGTCCCGGATTAGGGTTTTGAAAATATGGTCACCTTATGTTTAGTCATTCTGTAGTTGACCTTTCTGACGCCTGGATTCTAGACTGCACAGTATCTTGTCTCTTTGTCTTTCCCTATCTCTTTTTTTTCCTTCAGTCTTTCTTGTTCTTACAATATATTCCATTTTTCTTCTTTTCATAAAATGTCTGGGGAAAAAATGAATTGCATCCTGCTATTACGAGTAATGGGCTTCCGTTGTGACTCTTTGATAGCTGCCTTTTCTTAACATTCTTCTATAAAACCACATCTCTGTGACCATCAGGAACTTTCATCTGTCCAATAATGGTTCATTACTTCCTTCCATATACTTCCTGCCACAACATCAAAAACACAAACAAAAACAACACAACAACACGAACCAATGTGTATGATCCCCTGCCACTGATGTTTTTATAGCCTTAGTGTTTATAATGTTGAAAACAAATTGAAAACAAACTTAATGACAATATGAAAATAAACTGGAATAATCCTAGAATGAATGTACGTGACGAGAGTTCAGACATGATCACACCTTTTATTAGTGTGTGATCACGGCTTGCTGTTGTTGTTTAACTAGGGCTGCTGAGCTTCTAGCTCTTTTGCAACCAATATCATGTTGAAGACTCCTTGGTATTATCTACCCTGTAGATCTAGGCTTTTCCTGTGGCTTTTAGGACATTCCGAGACTCGTTGAGTTGAAGTCATGAGCTCCAGTTTCTCCAGCATGACTGGCATTTAAAGGATCATCTGTTCCCAAGTATTTGAATGAATTGCCAAGTCGAACTATAAGCATATGATATGTGTAAATATTTATGTGAAGCAAATACGTCTGAGAAGCCAAAGTGGAAAATATACGAGTATGTTGTTATATGAGTTACTAGGAGGTTGTGTAAAATTCCTAGATGTTTTCAATGTGGCTACGTTTTGTAGTGTTCATGTTGCTCAGCGATAAATCAAAATTGGATCGTTAAATAAACGAACACTGAACTGAAGGTAAGTTGAACACCCAACTCTGTTACAGAGAGAAGATAGGGTTTTAACGAACAATGGTGAAACCGCGACTGGGAATAAAAGAGTTAGATTCGGAAGATCAGAAAGAAAATGTTTCTTACGATTTCTAAGGCTGTAGCAATCAATAAATGAAATTGTGCTAGAGCACAGTTTCTTAGCCTGTGGTCCAGGGAGCCCTTAGGGGGCCGTGAATCGATCCTAGAGGTGTCCGTATACAAAATATAAAATTTAAAATATAAAATTTTGTATTATGCTTTTGTCAGACAATCAAAGAGTTAGAACAGACAGACACATTTACTTACCTAGGATGCATAGTAACACCTGACGGCGGAACAAGCAAGGACATTAACAACAGAATGAATAAAGCGAGAACAGCCTTTGCTATTCTCAACAACATTTGGAAGTCTTTCCAGTACAGCACAAACACCAAATTAAGACTGTATGAGAGCTGTGTACTTTCTGTGCTTCTCTATGGTGCGGAATGTTGGAGAGTAACAGAGAAGGAAATGTCGAAACAGTCCTCCTTCCACACAGTCTGCCTAAGGAAAATTCTCCGAATCTTTTGGCCAAACACCATCCGCAACCAAGAACTACTTATTCGGAGTAACCAGGAGGACATGCACACCATCATAGCTGGCAGACGCTGGAGCTGGGTTGGCCACGTCCTCAGAAGGGACCCTGATACCATCACAAGAACAGCTATGCTATGGGCCCCCGAGGGAAAGCGAAAGAGAGGCCGACCAAAAACAACTTGGCGGAGAACTGTGGAAGCCGAGATGCAAAGAATGAACCAGAGTTGGGGCACTGTACGAAGGATGGCCGCCGACCGAGCAAGGTGGAATCAATTTGTTGCTGTCCTACAGGACGCCACCAGGCGTGATGGCCGCTGACTGCTTTGACGGTTGGCGGTTATGGATCAAAGAAGAAGAAGAGGACGATCAAAGACCCTGTGGCACAAAAACGATTAAGAAACCCTGTGCTAGATACTGGTAACTTAAAAGCAAAGGTAGCTAAATAGCAGATACTTTTGTACGGGAGTGAAGTGTTAGAGACTTCTCTATACTAGATCCAGCATCGAGTGGTGGGGCGACCAGTTCCCTTTTCCTTCCCTAACGCAAGAGCAAAGTCAGGTACTCATTAACACCTGGGTAGACGGGAGCGTGTCGATACGGTTAATCGAATCCGGCACCTTTGCAGCAAGAGACCTGCGCTTTAACCACACTTGCAATCGGACGCTCTATGGTAACTTATTTATAAGAAATAGCTTTCAGAACGACCACTGCACACAAAAAAAAGAAGTTCTTCGGGCACATGTGTCCAACAATGGGGCAACTGCTGGTTGGGAGCCATGCTTCGTAGGGAATATACAAGGAGAAAGGTGATAATAAAGAATGTGGAGGAAATCCTGAATGCAAGCAAGCTAAGGACAACTACTGTTTGCCAGAAAGATGTTTTTACATGCATAAAGTGACAATACTGGGTTATATCTGAACATGCTGGCAGTAGTTGACTATGTATACGGGGCCGGTTCTAGGGTATATGGCGCCTTAGGAAAACAGATCTTTTGACACGCCCATGTAGTCTATCTATCTATCTATCTATCTATCTATCTATCTATCTATCTATCTATCTATCTATCTATCTATCTATCTATCTATCTATCTATCTATCTATCTATCTATCTATCTATCTATCTATCTATCTATCTATCTATCTATCTATCTATCTATCTATCTATCTATCAATCTATGCGTCTGTCTGTTCGTCCGTCTGTCAGTATGTCAAATATATCTATCTATCCAAGTCTGTTCTGTCTAACTGGTCTTCTTGCCGGTTTTGTCTTGTCTTGTTTGTCTTGTCTGTCTGTGTTGTATGTCTGTCCTTCCGTGCTTCTGTGTGTCTATATCTGGGATATGCCTACATTGTTGTCTGCCTCGACCAATCTACAATTATGAAATCAATTTTATAATCTTGAAAATCTCACTCTTGCCTCTAAATAAGTCCCCCCCCCCCCCCAAAAAAAAAAAAAAAAAATTAACGCCGTACAATAAATGAGAGAGACAATATTAAACACAGCATTCAAGCAGAAGCGTTGGCGCAGTGGTTAGTGCACTGGCTTCTTAGCTCGGTGGTATATGGTTCGATCCCCAGTTGATATGGAATTTTTAAAACCTCAAGCAGCTCTGAGGTCGACCCAGCCTCATGAATGGGGTACCAGAACAGCGCTGGGAATTTTAAGGCGGCCGGTGTGATGCTGACCACATCACCACTAGTGTGCCGATAGTCAAGAAAGTATGGGCCTAACACCATATTTGCAATATGCCTCAATGGGTGTGTAACGGGATCCTTTACCCTTTACCCTCCCATTCAAGCAGACACTGCTTTAATACATCATTCAGCTATCTATTGTGCCATCTTTTCATTTTTAATTCGAGCTAACCGTCTGAAACGTATTATTTTACTTAGAATTTTCCGCATTGTGACTAACCGAACTACCAAAAGGAAATGTAACTAAGATCTAATCACATGACTATTTCCTACCGATACTTCATATCTTGTTTAAACAGCGTACTTTCTCTGATTAGTTCCTTGAATGGAAAACGGATTTTGAAATCCAGACAGATTACCGCTACAGAAAACAGAAGCTATACCGAGAGATTATGATTCATATTATGTTATATTTATTGTTGTCGGTTCTCTGAATGTCGGTGTACAAAGTTTTGTAGATATCTTTTCAATTTCATTTTTGTTAGACTGACTGACATTTAGATACGAGTGATGTAATTAGAGAAAAGATTTAGGGGCGTTGGCAATAAATCGACAGACAGATAAGTATGCGACAAAACGTGGCTGCCCCTATCGATCTTTGTTTCTCTCCGGCAGTATCGGTACATTTGTGTTACTGATTTTTGTTATGTGCTGTCAATTATCGCACTTTTCTTTCTTTCTTCGTTATTTTTCTGCTAAGTTACAGATATTTAAGTATTGTCGAATCGTTTGACACTCCCTGTAGGTGATAATAATCACATTTGCTTGGCGTTACCCAGATTTGCTGAGATAATTACTCGTAGTCGCAAGGAAGTGGCACAGCTTGGCTAAGATTAGCACAAGATCTCGTGTACCTGCGGAAACTTATGACAAAAGCGTTTCCTGTTCTACTTGTTATGACAAGAGTATTTTCTGATAAAGTAATGATGGTTACATTTTGAACATGCTGTTGTATGAGTTTACCGATCTGTCTGTAAGTTTGTACACAAGGGCATCGGACATCGTATTACCATATATGGGAGAGTCTACCTCTGTCTTACGTTCAAAATTATCCGATGTCGGAATAATTTGAAATGACCCCATAACCCACCTGGTTGAATATGATTGGAGTTGTTTGATAGCTCATAACAAACGAAGGCGGGGGAAGGCAAAGAATATAATCTGATCATTTTCTCAAGCTGTTTCACTTGAGAAATCGCTCGCCAAGACACAAGACTACTACAGTGAAGAATTGGAATTCAGAATTCCTTCTTTAAATACCGGACCCCTTTTATTTGATTATTTATCAGGACTTACAAAATAGCCCAGGAAATCTCTAGCATTTTAAATAAGGAAACCGGGACTGGGGAAACTGAAGGACCACACACGACGTCAGAGAGGGAACTTATTAAATTAACGACACCCCAGACGCTTGTAAGAGGCCGATTCAAGTCTCTTTTATTCATCTGAGCAAAACGTCTGTGAGTCAGGATTGGCGTAAGTTGTGATTTACATTTCATATTTATTACTAACATGTGAACTAACACACACACACACACACACACACACACACACACACACACACACACACACACACATATATATATATATATATATATATATATATATATATATATATATATATATATATATATATATATATTACTATGTGAGTTTTAATATGTAAAACTTGCTTGTGGATGTCAAAGTCATTTGAGGCTGTCATAAAATTAACAGTGATACAACGTTAAAATATCTCCAAAGGATAAAATGTAGGGATAAAAAGAATGCGTAAGTTACTAGAAGGCATGATCGCCCACGCCGCGGGTCATCACCCGCCATGGAAATTAAATTGCTAGAACGGTTACCATTTGAACGGGATGAGAACGGCGGATCAAAAAGGAAAAAAATATGACTGAAAAATTGCGTGAAACTAGCAAGGCTAAAAAGATGCAATTGGGGGGGGGGGGTGGGGGGGAGGGGGGGGGGGGGGAGGGGGCGGCGGGGGGGGATGGAGAACGGAGGAAAAGTCACGTCCCCAAGTTGACACAAGGTAACGAAATCGACAAAAGGGACCATAGTTATTATACGCAACAGTCATTTTTTGGACGTTTTTGCGATATTTTGTCCTTTATTTGAATGCAGCGGCAAACGTTTCACAGAAGATTCTAAAAAATAATTTCGAAAAAAACAACTAACCTTGAAAAGTAACTTTTTCTTAATACTAATGTTAGGAATATAAAAATTAGCTGGCCGGATGGCCCATTTTGAGCAGTGAAATAATATGCTTTTATTTATACAGACGGATAGATAATAATGAAGATATTGACAAAAGACTGGGTTGTTCACATCAGCGAACGACTGCACTGAATCAAAAATGTCACTAATTTGCAAAAAAATCGTGACCTTGAGACTCAAGTGTCCAAATCTAGTTAGAATGAAAGAGAGGGACATTGGTGGGAGCTGTGGCTAAAAATAACTTTAAAGACAAAATTTGTAGAGGGGACGGATAGGTTGGTTCAAAAACCAAGTACGTTTTTTGTGAAAACGCAAGTAGAGACGGACGGACTAACAGATAAAAATCCATACTTGACTGAAGCATGACTGAAATGACTTTAGTGTAGGAAATTTGAATTTGAAAAAACACAAGGCCTTGATTGGCCACAGACAATCATATTATCAGTGCTCAGACGCGCTTTTTGCCATTCCTCAATAGTTGTCCAGTGATAGACACAGTAAATTTTAAGTGTGGTGATTTCCAATGAATTAAATTGAAATAAGTTCAGGGACGCCATACTATAGCCAGCAGCTCAGCTGAGTTTTGCTAGCATTTCTGTGTTCTTTATTCATAATCTGGTAAGATTGAAATTATTTCTTTGTATATTTTAAATATTGTTTAATGTTTCGAGTGATTTGATACTGCCATATCGAAATCTAGCCTTACAACAAGTAAGGATTTGCTCTAGACCCCCCGCCCTAGTTCAGGGTCTAGAGAAAAATAAAATACATAAAAACCAGCAAGGATTAGGAAGGACAGATTAAGTGTTGAGAACAGTGAAACATATCACCTATCCTATTTTATGGCAGGAAGCTAATAAACATATTTCGGAATGTGTAGTCTGGGAGAACTTATCCTATGTGAAACCAACTTGGTAAGATGTGCTGTATGGTCAGAGAGATCTGACCCGTCTATATGGTGTTGTTGTTGTGTGGTGTTGTGTCCAGAATTAATTTAGAGGATGGAATTCTGACACATAACTAATACTTTGATTGCAGAGCTGTGAGTTTTTTTTATTTGGCACCAATGTGGTGTCAAATGTGTTGAATATTACAAGAGGGACACGTGCAGTAACATTGTGTCAAAGCAGCCTATTATAGCCCCAAGCACGGAGAGGTGGAGCCACCAGACTCTTGATATTTGCCCCCAAGCACGGAGAGGCGGGGCCACCAGATTCCAGCACCAGAACTACTCTTTCAAAGTTACGTAAGCAGGCTGGTCTGCTGGATTTACACCAACTTCATAGACATAGCACCCAGAGTGAATTACTACTAAAACATCCCATTTCCTTCCATCATTAATGGACAATGTTTGGTAGGCATAGACAGGGAGGGATGAAGCCACCCCAACAGCACATCTATTCATCGTTCTCCCAGGGAAAATAAAATTATGAACTGTAGAAATATTAACTAATCGTGAAAATTGTATACGTACACACCTTTTATTTATCATGCCATTTATTCATGCCATTCACTCATAAATTTCAAAATCTTTCATATGTTCTGGCCAAAATAAAACCTTGGTTCAGAACAAATAAATTTAAAAAAAGATTTACTATCTAAAATTTCACCAGCTGAATTTAGTTCATTGTGTTCTAAATTTTATTGATAAGATTATATTATTTAATATCTGTGTGTGTGTTTGTATATGTCAATACAACACATTACATTCAGTACCCTAGATTTTAACGTAGCCACATTCATTAGAAAAAAAAGAAATGTGTGAGGTCGTATAGTGGTAGCAAGAAGGGTCTTCTGTACATTCACAGCTACATTTATTTCAGGAGCCTTCACAGCTGACCTCACGTATCACACTAGGTGATAACACAACCATACAAATACCATCAAAATCCACTACATATATTGGGGTCTTGTCCAGGGATAATTAGCATAAACAGTAATATAAGGATCTCCTGGTGGGAGAAATAAAATTAGGGGAACAAAATTGTAAAATTCCCTTAAAATTAAAAGTGTCCCTTTAAATTAATAGGGCAATTAGAAGTTGGTGAATCTTCACAGCCAGTAATAATTAATTAGTTAACTGGTTAATTATAATTAGTTAGACTATAGTAATTAGAAGTACTTTAGTGGTTAGAGATTTATCTTGTACATTACTAAATTGTCTAAAAAGTATGGCGGAGCTTGCAAAATTTAGATCAGCTGCTGTGCTGACGGCAAAGGAGATGGGAATGGATGGTCAGATTTTAATTCAATATGTAACGGCTGAATGTGATAAATATATTGAACGGGAAGAAAGAAGATTAGAAAAAGAGGCTGAAAGAAAATTAGAGTCTGAAAGATTAGCTGAAGAGAAGAGGTTACAAATTGAGGCTGAGACTAAGAGGTTACAAATTGAGGCTGACAAAGAGGCTAAAGCATTAGAGGCGGAAGAAAAACGACAGCAAAGGGAGGCAGCAGATAGAAAGGCCGAAAGGGAGGCAGAAGATAAAAAGGCCGAAAGGGAGGGAGAAGATAGAAGGTTGCAAAGGGAGCACGAATTACGACTAAGGGAGCTGGAATTACAAGGCCAGGCTCCTGAAAATGGTGCCAGCCCTTTTGCCTCAGATGCTACGCCCAGTCTGGGAGCCTCAAACTCAGCTATGGGGTTCCATTTAGACCATTTTGTTGAAAAAGACGATGACATAGAGGGGTACCTAGGACGTTTTGAGTTATTAGCTACTACATATGGGTTAGAGAGAGAGAGGTGGAGTTTAAAGCTATCACAGGGACTGAGAGGTACTTCTTATGAAGTCTTCGCAAAAATGAAGAGAGAAGACCAAGACAATTATGACATGTTAAAGCAGGCTTTGTTATTGAGGTACGAAAAAAATGGGGAATTTTATCGTAAGAAATTTAGAAATGCCAAACTGTTGTCTGGGGAGACATACCACCAATTCTCTGCCAGACTGGAAACCTATTTGGAGAAATGGACTGCTCTGGGGAAGACCCAAGATCTTAAAGAAATGATCATGATTGAGCAATTGAGAGAGTCCATGGCTCCAGACATGAGAAAATTTCTCATGGAACAAGGTGCAGAGAAATTGGGAGAGGTTTTAAATGTCGCTGAGAGGTATCAGGCAGCCCAGGCAGAGGTAAGTGGTGCTAAAAAGAAGCACATAGACAATTTTAAAGCTCCACAGCAATTTAATAAATTTGATAATAGAGAGCAGGGAAATAAAGGTAGGACAAACTTTGAACGGCCAAGAAATGACTACCGAGACAGAAACTCACAGTTCAATGACCAAAAATTAAATGAAAGAAAGCCGTTGAACCAAGGAAAAAGATGGTGTAAATGGTGCAAGAAAGATAACCATAACACCGAATTTTGTAGAAAGAAACCTTCAAACATTGCTGCAATGAAGTCGGGGACGCAAAGATTAAAGGTTAATCCTAATGGACAACAGGAACCTTATCACCCCCCAGTTTGTGAGGATGTTATTTGTAATGGGGTCACCATAAGGTGCCTTTATGATACAGGTTTGGATTATGATTCAGTTGTGAAGTCTAGCCTAGTGGACCCAAGTCAGTATACCACAGAAACAGTGGAAATACAAGGGGCGACTAAGGACATACCACTCATGACACTTCCCATCGCAAGGATAACGGTGAAAACTCGCTATGTGGAAGGAGAAATCAGAGCAGCAGTGATAGATGAACCAATCTACCCTCTGATATTGGGGTGTAGATACGTCTTCTTGGGGAATCCCGAGAGGCCTGTGATCATGGCGACAGTGCAGACCAGGTCACAGAAGAAGGAGGAAGAAGGTGAACCTATAAATGCTCATCCAGAGGAGATGAGGAAGGCGCAGGCTGAGGATAGGACACTCAAGCCATGTTTTAAAAAATTGCCCAAATGCCACACACCTCCGAGCAAGGGGGAATATTTCATGAAGAACAGATTGCTATATAGGAAGACAGGAACTAGATCCACTGGTCACGGACAGTTGGTTCTTCCCAAGGTATATAGGGCAAATTTAATAAGGAGCTTACATGTTGGAAAGGATGGGGACCATGGAAAAGTCGGTACCATCTGCCAAAAAGTTGCTCGCAAATACTATTGGCCCGACGTAAATGTCGACATTGAAAACTTTGTAGAAGCATGTGGCGTATTTCATGAGGGAACACCCACAAAGGGAAAATATGTGCAGGACCTAGAAACGCCACGGGGCAAAATTAGGCCTGGAAGGAAAACTAATTATACTCAGGTAGACAAAGTGGAATGGGAGCCCCCTTTTCACACCCAGTCGTCACTTGAATGGATTAACATGGCCACTATGCGAAGAGTACAAAGAAGAAATTTTACCCAGGATAAGATGACAATCCCTCGGTCAGACTTATATAAACTGGAAGAACAGAAAAGAGAGCGAAGATCTCTCATAAGCAATCTAAAGTGGGGAGACACACCCAAGAAAAAAATTGGTAGTGGTCGATTTGTGAGTGATGATTCTAGGAAGAAAAGTCCTCACTATAAGGCTTCTAATGGAAGGGACCTGACGGGTTCCATGAAAAATACGTATGATAAATAAAAAATCCAGATGTAGCTTTATTAAGGACCTGGACAGATGAGAAGGCGGAAGAGACTGTTACCTCATCTTATCAATACGTGAACGAACTGACCACACGTTTGAAAGCTGGATGGAAACTGGCAAATGATAATTTGAAACAAGCCAGGAAGAAACATGCAGCATATTTTAATAGGAAGGCAAAGGACAGAGAACTAGCTGTGGGAGAGAAGGTGCTGCTTCTACTACCCGGTAGCCAGAATAAATTACAAATTGGATGGCAAGGTCCATATACGGTTCTAGAGAAGGTGTCTAGAACAAACTATAAAATTGACAAAAAGGGGAAGGAGAAAGTTTATCATGTAAACCTGTTAAAGAAGTATCTGGACAGACCACTCCAGGAAAGCACCCCCTTACTGACCTTAGCTATCGCAACTCAAATGCAAAAGGAACCACTCACCTCACATGAATACCCATTACATCCTTGTGAAACAGCAGCACAGGTAAAAGTCAGTAAGCACCTGACTAAAAACCAGAGGGAGAGAGTTCAACAGGTTCTGGAGGAACATACAGATGTATTAACAGATAAACCAGGCCATACAAATTTGCTACAGTATGACATGAAACTGGTAGACTCAAACCCAATCTGTATGAGAGCCTATTCTATTCCGTTCGCGAAGGAGAAGGCATTGAAGGAAGAAATAGATTATTTGTTGAAGGAGGGGATTATTTCACACAGTGAATCACCCTTTAGTTCCAGTGTCGTCTTGTTGAGAAAACCGTCTGGGGAACACCGACTGTGCATAGATTACAGGAAACTGAATGCTGTCACAGAAGGACAAGTGGATCCATTACCAGACACAAAACAGTTATTTGCCAGATTAAACAAGGCAAAATACTTTTCAAAGGTGGATCTTAGTAAAGGCTATTACCAGATTCCAGTGAAGCCTGAAGTGAGACCTTATTTGGCTTTTAGCACTTCGGATGGACATTATGAATTCAACATGCTACCATTCGGACTGAAAAATGCTCCGAGTGTGTTTTCAAGGATGATGCGCAAATTGTTGGATCCCCTGAATAACCCATGTATCACGAATTTCATGGATGATATTCTCGTCGCCACAGAGACATTTGAAGAACACATTGAAGCTCTAGAAATGTTATTTAATAGGCTTAGGGAGGCGAACTTAACTGCTAGGCCAACAAAATGTTGTATTGGATGCAAAGAGTTGGAATTCTTGGGGCACACTGTATATCAGGGTAATATGACCCCTGATCCTAAGAATTTGGAAAAACTGCAGAGAGCACCTAGGCCACAAACAAAAAAGGACGTGCGATCATTCGTGTCGTTATGCGGATTTTATCAGAAATACATCAAAAATTTTAACGCTATTTGTGCTCCTCTGACTGATCTGACTCGCAAGGGACTTCCAGATAAAATTATTTGGACTGCACAATGTGAACTAGCGTTCCAAGAGTTAAAGGAAAAACTCACTAGCAAGCCTATTCTCAAACTGCCTGATTTGACACAGGACTTTGTCTTAAGAACCGATGCAAGTAATGTAGGACTCGGAGGGGCTTTGTTGCAAAGATCATCTTCACCTGATGGGGAACTGAAACCAGTCGCTTATGCAAGCCGCAAATTGAATAAGGCGGAACAAGGATACTCCACAAGCGAAAAAGAATGTTTAGCGTTAATCTGGGCAATAAAGAAGTTTCAAATCTATCTGTATGGTAGGACTTTTGTGGTCGAGACGGATCATCAGCCTCTCGTATTCTTATCTCAGGCTAAGCATGAGAACGCAAGATTGCTGAGGTGGTCTTTATTGCTTCAACCTTATCAGTTTAGTATCCAATATATCCCAGGCAAATTGAATGTCGGTGCAGATTTCCTCAGTCGGCACCCCTGTGATCAAAATTAGAGTAATGGCAGGCGTGAGGAGAGATTTTATCTATGTGTATCACTGGTTTTAGAACTTGCCGTAGGCATGTTTTCAAGTGGGGAGATGTGTCATAAAATTAACAGTGATACAACGTTAAAATATCTCCAAAGGATAAAATGTAGGGATAAAAAGAATGCGTAAGTTACTAGAAGGCATGATCGCCCACGCCGCGGGTCATCACCCGCCATGGAAATTAAATTGCTAGAACGGTTACCATTTGAACGGGATGAGAACGGCGGATCAAAAAGGAAAAAAATATGACTGAAAAATTGCGTGAAACTAGCAAGGCTAAAAAGATGCAATTGGGGGGGGGGGGGAACGGAGGAAAAGTCACGTCCCCAAGTTGACACAAGGTAACGAAATCGACAAAAGGGACCATAGTTATTATACGCAACAGTCATTTTTTGGACGTTTTTGCGATATTTTGTCCTTTATTTGAATGCAGCGGCAAACGTTTCACAGAAGATTCTAGAAAATAATTTCGAAAAAAACAACTAACCTTGAAAAGTAACTTTTTCTTAATACTAATGTTAGGAATATAAAAATTAGCTGGCCGGATGGCCCATTTTGAGCAGTGAAATAATATGCTTTTATTTATACAGACGGATAGATAATAATGAAGATATTGACAAAAGACTGGGTTGTTCACATCAGCGAACGACTGCACTGAATCAAAAATGTCACTAATTTGCAAAAAAATCGTGACCTTGAGACTCAAGTGTCCAAATCTAGTTAGAATGAAAGAGAGGGACATTGGTGGGAGCTGTGGCTAAAAATAACTTTAAAGACAAAATTTGTAGAGGGGACGGATAGGTTGGTTCAAAAACCAAGTACGTTTTTTTGTGAAAACGCAAGTAGAGACGGACGGACTAACAGATAAAAATCCATACTTGACTGAAGCATGACTGAAATGACTTTAGTGTAGGAAATTTGAATTTGAAAAAACACAAGGCCTTGATTGGCCACAGACAATCATATTATCAGCGCTCAGACGCGCTTTTTGCCATTCCTCAATAGTTGTCCAGTGATAGACACAGTAAATTTTAAGTGTGGTGATTTCCAATGAAGTAAATTGAAATAAGTTCAGGGACGCCATACTATAGCCAGCAGCTCAGCTGAGTTTTGCTAGCATTTCTGTGTTCTTTATTCATAATCTGGTAAGATTGAAATTATTTCTTTGTATATTTTAAATATTGTTTAATGTTTCGAGTGATTTGATACTGCCATATCGAAATCTAGCCTTACAACAAGTAAGGATTTGCTCTAGACCCCCCGCCCTAGTTCAGGGTCTAGAGAAAAATAAAATACATAAAAACCAGCAAGGATTAGGAAGGACAGATTAAGTGTTGAGAACAGTGAAACATATCACCTATCCTATTTTATGGCAGGAAGCTAATAAACATATTTCGGAATGTGTAGTCTGGGAGAACTTATCCTATGTGAAACCAACTTGGTAAGATGTGCTGTATGGTCAGAGAGATCTGACCCGTCTATATGTGTTGTTGTTGTTGTGTGGTGTTGTGTCCAGAATTAATTTAGAGGATGGAATTCTGACACATAACTAATACTTTGATTGCAGAGCTGTGAGTTTTTTTTATTTGGCACCAATGTGGTGTCAAATGTGTTGAATATTACAAGAGGGACCCGTGCAGTAACATTGTGTCAGAGCAGCCTATTATAGCCCCAAGCACGGAGAGGTGGGGCCACCAGACTCTTGATATTTGCCCCCAAGCACGGAGAGGCGGGGCCACCAGATTCCAGCACCAGAACTACTCTTTCAAAGTTACGTAAGCAGGCTGGTCTGCTGGATTTACACCAACTTCATAGACATAGCACCCAGAGTGAATTACTACTAAAACATCCCATTTCCTTCCATCATTAATGGACAATGTTTGGTAGGCATAGACAGGGAGGGATGAAGCCACCCAAACAGCACATCTATTCATCGTTCTCCCAGGGAAAATAAAATTATGAACTGTAGAAATATTAACTAATCGTGAAAATTGTATACGTACACACCTTTTATTTATCATGCCATTTATTCATGCCATTCACTCATAAATTTCAAAATCTTTCATATGTTCTGGCCAAAATAAAACCTTGGTTCAGAACAAATAAATTTAAAAAAAGATTTACTATCTAAAATTTCACCAGCTGAATTTAGTTCATTGTGTTCTAAATTTTATTGATAAGATTATATTATTTAATATCTGTGTGTGTGTGTTTGTATATGTCAATACAACACATTACATTCAGTACCCTAGATTTTAACGTAGCCACATTCATTAGAAAAAAAGAAATGTGTGAGGTCGTATAGTGGTAGCAAGAAGGGTCTTCTGTACATTCACAGCTACATTTATTTCAGGAGCCTTCACAGCTGACCTCACGTATCACACTAGGTGATAACACAACCATACAAATACCATCAAAATCCACTACAGAGGCTGACAACCTCAGCGTATAGAATGATGATTCAAGAACCACCACTGCACGGGATGGGGATTGCTTTATTGATAGTTTCATAACGAGAACTAAAAGCATAAAGTAGTTCCAGGTTCCCTATGGAGCAGGGAGGGAAAGATGAAAGAAATGATGTACATTCTAAGTAGAATACTTACAATTTCAAAGCAGTGTAAATGTCCATATAAACATATTCACTTTAAAATTAATGTAAGTTTTCAAGCTTTAAACCAGTGTAAATGTCTATGTGTAATTGTCGCGAGAGGTTCAGATGTTATTAAAATTAAAGATATCCTGGACAAAAAGATGTATCAGATGATACCAGGATAGTGCCAGATAAGAGACTGGTCTTATAAGAAATACCCCCTTCTCTGAAAAGAGCAAGGGTGTATCGACAATCAAAGGTAGGGTCAAGCTGTATAAATCTTCAAGTATGATGATAGTGTTTGTTCCTGAAGGTCTAAGTGCTACCTCTCAAGATCCTCCCTTGAATAATGGTTATTATATTTTTATTGACTCTGCTAGGGGATTAATTAATTAATTAAATATGTAATATACGAGGATATATTTATATATATATATATATATATATATATATATATATATATATATATATATATATATATATATATATATATATATATATATATATATTTAACAACCAGAAACTTAACTCAAATTAAATAATTAAGCAAGACTGATTATATAAATATATTTACAATTTATTGATCCTATACCGTTTCTCTTTTCGGTTAGGAAAATGATAAAGAATTTCAAAAGTTTTTACTAAATAAAAATAAATACACATGGAATGTCATTTCCACAATACTTCAATATGATAAAGTTATATTTAAAATGTCAATTATTTATTTCACTTATAGTTGTCACTTTCGCTGGACTGTGAAGTGATGTATTTTAGTGTAATAAAGTCCTTCATGAGTCATCACTCTAACTGTTTTTGTTATTTGTATTTTATTTGTTTTACAATAGTTCTGGATAGGCTGACCAGTGGAATTGTGTTTCCACTTATCTGGTAAAATGAGAAGCATCCAACTATAGCCAGGATCACACAATGTCTGGATCTCCAGGCCGGGGAAAACAGGGTGACTAGTTCTATGTAACTTGAGAACGTTTGCACCACAGAGTCCCACAGAAGTGGATGTCTCGTACACTCTTGGTAGTTGCAGGATAAAACCTGTAATACAAATAATCACAACCCTTGTATGGTCCAGCACTATTCTATCCACACACACAATGGACGTAACAAACAGTGTCAGACATTGTGCTAACAGTTGCACAGGACAATTTACCTCAGTACCACTCACAGCCAGTTCAATGTGATTACACTTTCCTTATAAATCCTAAGTTAGATCCATTTGTCCATGATCTGCTTCCATGCAATGATTTGGTTTAGTACAAACTACTAAGTGACACCTTGATTAATACGTGTTAACAAATCCTGTCATCCTTTCTTATGTTCCTGAACAGTGTGTCGTTCCTTTAAGAAATACTCCTTCAAATGCATTATTAAACTTACAGTCGTATTTTTGCCATCATTCTCAATTATTCTACACATTTCCCAATGCTGGCTTTCGTCTCTAAAATTCAACACATGCTTGCATTCAAGCCGGCAGTACACTCGTCCTGTAAAATTTTTCTTAAAACATTCAACACACTTCTTAACACACAAGTGGATTAATCACAGGAAAATTACATAATTATATACATATATATATATATATATATATTCTTTCTTACCCTCAAGCAATACACATAAGCTGTAACAGGCTGTTAATAGGTGTCTAGGTCTGCTATGCAGATACAGCAGCAAAGTATTTGACAGCACACGTTTAGCCGCTCTCTCTGTTCAGCTTACGTTTGAAAAAGTTGTGGCCCCAAATCAGCCAAGTTCAAGGACTTTTATAGTACCGCACCCTCGTCTCGGAGAACATAGTCCAAAACCGGTTTTAGGAATCTAAAACGATGCGTATTTCTGCTTGCTTGTTCAATGTGCAAAATTTTTAATATTTATTATCTCTCTTAATTCTGATCCGATTTTGATCATTTAAAGTTAGAATTATACTGTGAATGTATCTCTACCTTTCTATCTAACAATTGTTTAGTTAGCAAAATGCATTTAAATCTATGCAGACTTTAACTAACTAAATTGGGGTCTACCCTGATGTATAGATGTCATTTAAAACGATTTTTCTCTATAATTGAACTACTATTCGAGGAAGTCTTTGCACCTACCTCTCAAGTAACATTCCCGTTGTTGAAATATCTATATCTTTCCTTTTAAACATCTTTAGTCCTTAAGAAATTAAATACATTCTTACTATTATTTACACAAAATGGGCCTCTATGTTAAGCCTAAAAGGTTTCCTTATATACAACAGAAAAAGGAGCGTTTTCATTGGTCATTGAATTGGTCCGTTTTCCTATGGTATTGCGTGCGGTAAATATGACCGTGGTGTAAGACAGACCAAAACACGACAGTAATGGAAGTTTAAAACTTCTCAATCAGTGTAAAACATAAATGAAAACGTATTCAATTTATATTGTGAACACTTTTCAATCAGTGGAGATGTATATGTAAACAGACTATCTGTATTATTAACCTTTTCATTAGAATATCCCCGACAACCTTGATCAGAGACGAGCGCGAGCAGAGCGAAAAGAACCAACCCATAAGAAGGAGCAGAACCGTCATTGGCAGCTAAGTTCAAAACTGGAGCTTCTTGAAAGTAATTCTTAAGTGATAACTTTTCTTGAATAACCTTTACTAAAGCGTCGGCATTTTAAAGTTATTATAGAGTTAACATACTCAGCCAAAGCAGCATTGTTCTTGCTTATTCTGAATATCTTGTGAAGATTCCCTTTGTAATAGAAGTGTCATCACCCTTCTATCTACATCTCTGCCAAGAGTAATCTTGTGCGAAGGTAGATAGATACCTTTGAAGCCCATATTAGATGAGTTTTGGCCACTGTTGGACCACTACTGCAAAGCAGGCGAGGCAATACCGTCACAAAGTAGTTAGCCTATTGTGAAGAATCAATCAATTAATCAATCAATCAGTCAATATCCTGCAGCTCCCCAAGTAGCTTAGGCTTTCAACAAACACACACAAGGCATAAGATATGGGGGGATTGCATGGGGGGGGGGGGGGAATTTAAGGAGCTCTAATCAAATACCAACACTAAAATCTGAATGTTGAACTCAAATGTCGTCAGTCCTGGTGTATGGCGCTGAAACATAGAGAAAAACAACAACAACTAAGCAGTTACATAATTTCATAAATAGGTGCTTGCGTAGAGTAGAAGGATTGAAATGGTATGACAAGATCATTAGTGCGGAACTGATGACAATAATCTGACAAATGCCAGGGGAACAAGAGATATATAGGGCACTCAATGAGGAAACCTGTTGATAGCATTACAAGGTAGTCCTTGTTCTGGAACCTCAAAGGTAAGAGACGTAGAGGACGACTGGTAACTCACGGAGATGAGAACTGAAGACTGAAAGGAATGGGATGAGGAAGGCATAGAAAGAACATGAGTTGATGGTTCGATACAGAAGGACTTGGCATGGGTAATATTTGAAGGCTTTTCTTCCTAACAGTACTGAACTGAAGTGTAATAATTATGATGATGCTAACGCTAATCCATTCTAACCAACAGCTCAGGTGACACGCCTAGATATGTTTTGTTTTGTTGAAGGATTTAACACTTCTTTTGAATTCGCCATCCGATATAGCAGACTGATCATTTGGATAGATGACCTGACGTTTTTGTTATACACAACGCAGATGAAAATGGCAATAATTATTTCACGATAACTTTATTTCTGAACAACCATTTGTGACTTCGAATATATTTATAGATGAAACGTTGACGGTGGTCAAATAGCAATTGACGCCATCGCAGAGTGGAGTGTTAGACACCACCAGTACTAGGTTTCAGCGTTATGAGGGGAGATGACTTGTTCCTGTTCTCGTTTGCCTTTGCCTTGCTAACTCAAGGACAGAGGTATCCATTTTTAGAGCTGGACAGACCGGGGCGTATTGCTACCTGATTTCGAACACGCTCCCTTTACATCAAAAACAAACGCTGTAACCACTCTACCATAAGGAATTACAAATCGCAGCATAAGTGTTTCTCCGTAAAACTGCCACCAAACAAGAAAATAATAATTTAGTTTCGTCTTGTTTATTTTCGCCTTTGTTTTCGTATATTTTTTAGTCATAACAATCCATTAGAGTCGTCTTTACGATGTTGACTTGGAATTGACAAGAAGAGGACACTCACTAAAAAAAAACAACCCATTTGATAGCATTACAAGACTGTCACTATTCTTGAGTCTCCAGAGAAGCAGAAATAGAGCAAGACGAAAAAAAAAAAAAAACGCGCATACACACGTGGAGAAGAGATGTGATGGAGAACAAGAAAGCGATGAAGAAGATATATCTTTATATGTGCTGGGCTTGACATGTTTTCGATGAAGACCTGTTTCCTCGGGAAGCTGAAAAGTACTGGCGATAATAATAATGGTGATACGGTATGTAAAAACTAGTATTATCACAAGTGACACGACTACATCACATCACTACCAGGTTAAGAACCACAGCTTTACTCTTTTGTGCTAGGCTCCTACTATGTTTATTTAGTATCTATTTTACATCTGAGCAAACATCAGGGTAACAAACTGAATAATAAAGATTCCAATCTTAATCATAATAAATTTGGTGCTATATAAACAACAGAATGGTCAATGTCTAGACGAGATGATGTCTATGATTTTGTTTTTCAATACTGCGAGAAGCAACTTACTGTAGATATAAGAGCAGAGGCGGCTCGTTCTTAGGGCTAATAGGGTCCTTGCCTAGCAGAACTTTAAAAAAAGAAAATAACAAAGAATCTTTTGTTTTTCATGTTTAAATCGTGGCATATCGCAAGTCTCTGTAAATATATTATGACCACTCCTTTCTTAATCTCTTTCTCGCTAGCACCTCTCATTCCAATTTTCTAAATGCGCGCACGTCGTCATCCCATTTTTTCGGAGCTCCAGGAATAACTAACAGCTAAGGTCAAAAATGTGAAAGGATTGTTTAAATTAGACTAGCTGTAAGTACCCGGCGTTGCCCGGGTTTCTACTAACGGTTTATGAAACTTACATACACGAGTTGCACACATGGAAGTTACGTAAGTTACAATTAATATATTTCACTACATCGTGTCAAATTTACTGAACGTTATTTTCTACATTTATCATTGCAACATTATTCCAGTGCTTTTCGATAAACAATATTCTTTGTGTTGCCACCTGGGGCAAAAATGAATAAATTTCTTGGGGTACCCACCTTGGAGCAAGCAACATATAGCTGTCCGTTTGAAAAACACGAAGTTTCTAAGTTAATGCCTGCTACCTTAAGTTACTGCCATTGTGCCTCGTTTATTGTTATTGCAAATGCAAGACGTATAGGATATTGCAGTCGTTAGAAATCAAAAGGCATGTCAGTTGGGATCAGAGGAATGCGTGGAATGAAAGCTTCTTCACCTCAGGCATAACCTGTTAATATTGTTGCTTCTATCACTTTCGGCATGAGGTTCTTAACACATAATCTGGTTCCATTACACAATTGAGGCGGATCAAGATTTCGCAGCAATATTATCAGTGCACCGATTTTAAAAATTAAGTTATGCGGTGGCATTCCTTTTGGCTCCAATGAGTTCAGGAACTCAGTAGGATAAAATACAGCCTCCTGGCTGTCTATGACAGTGTCAATTGATTTGTATGTTGTGGCTATGCCCACCAGCTGATTCTGTGTTTGAAGATTGATTTTACCAACGCTCTCATTTTTAAGCGCCAGAATCGCTCACTCACAAAGCCATTTATGATTTCCAAAGTTGTTGTGAATGTTCGTAAAAACGCTGTTTTGTAATTCTTGAACTGACATGACTAAATTGCAAAAATCCGATGGAAACGATATCAGATTAGTTGTTTGATTCGTAGGAAATTTGTCATCACCAAGGCACAATAGTTGGTGAGCAAAGTTGTATGCGGTTGAATCTCTTAATAAATGAACGCACATATTGGTGGTCAGTTAAATTTTCTGAATGTGTCTCCAAAGGTATGATGCTTTCAGGCAAGCATTTAGTTCGTCCGCCGGTGTTGATCTCGGAATAACTGGTAATGTTTGACGAAAATCACCAGGAAGCACTATCACAGCCCCTCCCATTGGAAGAGTGTTTCCCCTAATATCTTGCAGGGTCAGATCAAGAGCTTCAAGAGCTCTCTTATGTGACATAGTGCACTCAATCCATACAATGACTTTGCATTTTGTTAGCACTTGTGCTTGTCCAGAGCCCTTGCTAATGTTACAAATCGGAGACTCTAAATATGCTAGATTTAGGGGTAGTTTGAGAGCTGAATGAGCTGTACAACTTCCTTTTAATAATGTAGATACTTTTCTAGATGATGCAACCGCAAGAGCAATCTCAGTTTGCTTGTGCATTTTAGCAAGAAGCAAATTAATAAGAAATTTGTCTTTATATTTATTGTTGTCGGTTCTCTGAATGTCGGTGTACAAAGTTTTGTAGATATCTTTTCAATTTCATTTTTGTTAGACTGACTGACATTTAGATACGAGTGATGTAATTAGAGGAAAGATTTAGGGGCGTTGGCAATAAATCGACAGACAGACAAGTATGCGACAAAACGGGGCGGCCCCTATCGATCTTTGTTTCTCTCCGGCAGTATCGGTATATTTGTGTTACTGATTTTTGTTATGTGCACCACCAGGTGCATCAAGAAAGAATAGTCCTCCATTTCCATTTATGATCATCTACCCAGTTGTTGAAGAGGTCTGCCATTCATGGATATACATTTATCTTCTAGCAATATAAGTGCTTGATTAAAAATTACAGAATAGTAATTTAAATCCATAGTCAGGTTATCACTACGTGCTTGTCTAAGAATATCTTCACTAAAGCTGTATTTGTATTTCTCGCAGAGAATGTTTGGATCTGAGGGGCCCCAGGTTGTTATTATAATTGCAAATAGCTTTCGTAGCTGACCACCAGCTTATTTTTATTAATTTTTTTAACCAAAGTGGTAGAAACCAAATCATGTTACCTGGCAACATGCGACAAAATTACTTCCATTTAAACGGTCCTTCAACGATTATAACTATTTAATAATTTTGTTTTCTGCAGCAACTAAAGTTTTTAGTATAAAATTACATAAAAATAATTGAACAGAAAAAAGAGAGACTACCGAGTGAGTTTGGTTTTTACATATGTTCATACAGTTGTTTTATAATTTAAATTCGTTCGACGGCGTATTTTTAAAATGCTGTTAAAAAATAATACTTTAAATCATGTTAGATTTACATTCAGATTAAACACGCACATGGATGCTAATCCTTACAGAACATTCATTTGTTTGAATATATGTATCGATACAGCTCTGATATAATTTGAAACCGCGTGGCAAAATCAGTGCCATTAAAATTAGATAGTTAAAAAAGAGAACTCCGCCAATGCCGGTCCCAAGCCCGGATGAAAAAGGAGGAGGGCGGCCTGCATGGAGGCCGTAAGGAGGCAGCCCCTCCACCATGCAAAGGCACAACAGGCCAATCACCTGTTTGCTTTAAATCATGATTACGCGAACTACAAGAGAGAAAACCGGACTGATTCTAAAGGCGACGAACTGGAACGGACTACGGACTACGACTTATGGAACTTGGAATACAAGAAGTATAAATGGGAAGGAAGAGGAGCTGGTGGAAGAGATGAGGAAAGCAAAACTAGAAATCCTGGCTATAACGGAAACGAAGAAAAAAGGACAAGGAGTCATGGATCTCGATGGCAACACGTTGCTCTACAGTGGTGTACCCATATCTGAAAGAGCTAAAGGGGGCGTGGGTTGCATTGTGGCCCAAAATCAAAAAAGATAGTATCAAGGGATGGAACTTTGTCTCGGAGCGCATTATGGTTGTAAAACTAAAAGAAGGAGAAACCATAGTCAACCTGGTCATAGTGTATGGGCCAAATGAGGATGAGAGAGCAGAGGTCAAGGAGGAATTCTTCGAGCTGCTTCAAAGGACAGTGGATGACTGCCTAGATGAAGTTATTATGCTCGGAGATTTTTAATGCCAGAGTTGGAAATGACCATGCTAGATGGGGTGGAGTTATCGGAAGATATGGAGAAGATACTCTCAATGACAATGGAAAGCGACTCCTTAGATTCTGCAGTGAGCAGAATCTGATCATTACAAACACAAAGTTACCCCATAAGCGCATACATGCATACACTAGATGTGAACCAACCAAGAATGAGAAGTCAGTGATCGACTATGCCATTGTTCGGAGAAGCTCATTCAGATATGTCCGAGATGCAAGAGTCTGGAGGGGGCCAGAGATTGGAAGTGATCACTACCTGCTAACAATCAAACGAACAACTGAAAGAGTTGCTCAGCCTAGGAACTGCCCAACATCACGCAAGAAACCAAGTAAACGAGCAGGAGAAATGAGCATTAGGACCTACAAGCTGAGAGAGCCAGAAATTAAGACCAGATATCAGGGGCTTATTGCTACAGCGGTGAGCAACACAGAAGAACGACCTGATGACTTGGAAACCCTCTGGAATAAATTCAAGGATATCATAAAGACAGCTGCTGCAGAAGCATGCGGTGAAGTCCGACTTGGGAACCAGAGAAAGAGGACACCTTGGTGGACAGAGGAAGTCAAAGAGAAAATAAGAGAGAAGAAAATGGCATGGAAACAATACTTAGGAGCTAAAAAACACAACAGGACAAATGGAAAAATATAGAGAATATGTGACACTCAGAACAGAAGCAAAGAACAAAGTGCTAGCAGCAAAACAGAAGTCCTGGGAAGAATTTGGAGAAAAGCTAGAAAAAGATGCACAAGAAAACCAGAAATTGTTCTATAAGACCCTAAAGAACATGAGGAAAGAAAAACAATGCCCTCTCAAATTTATAAAGGACAAGCAAGGCAAATTGCTTACTGCCCCGAAGGAAGTAATGGAAAGATGGAAAGAATATTTCTCAGAACTCCTGGATGGTGAGCATGATGAAGCATCAGAAATGATAAACACTAGCACAGAAGAGAAAACCAATGATGGTGAAGATGACATAAAGATGGAAGAACTGAGGGCAGCACTAGAGAAAATCAAGATGGGCAAAGCAGCAGGGCATGATGGTATAACACCAGAAATGGTTAAGTACATGGGAGCATCAGGCGACCTATTACTCTTAAAGGTCCTACAGGCAGCATGGTGCAACAAGACCATACCAAAGGATTGGGAGATTGCCATCATAACACCAATTTTCAAAAAGGGTGACAATCGACAATGTGGAAACCATAGAGGCATATCCCTTCTCAGTGTCCCTGGTAAAATCTACTCTAGAAGCCTAGAGCAGAGACTCCGACGCCTAGCTGAGCCACAATTGGATGAGGTCCAGTGCGGATTCCGAGCAAACCGAAGTACTCAAGACCTAATCTTCACACTCAGACAGCTGAGTGAAAAGGCCCTTGAGTACAAGAGTGAGATCCATCTTTGTTTCACAGATCTGGAAAAGGCGTTTGACAGGGTCCCCTGGAGCAAAACTTTGGGACTGTTTGGCAAGGAAGAACATTCCAGCACCTCTGATTCATGCTATACAGAGCTTCTACAAGTCTTGCAGAAATTATGTGAGGACAGCAAACTATAAGTCAGAAGAGTTCAGGACCACCACTGGTGTAAGACAAGGTGATATCCTATCACCTTACCTCTTCATACTCCTTATGGACGATGTCATCAAGGCATGTAAGGAGAGAACAAGAAAGTATTCAGTGGGGTACTGGAAGATGAGACAGGTCTATATTTCGGAGATGGCATTTGCTGATGATGTTGCCCTGATTGCTAAATCAGAGGCACATCTCCAATCCAACCTGCAAGTCTGGAAGGAAGAGCTGGAGAAGAGAGGGATGGTCATAAGCAGCTCTAAAACAAAATCCATGGTGATATCACGAGAAGAAAGAAAACATCAGATTAAGTTGGGAGAACAGGTCCTGGAGCAGGTCGACCACTTTAAATATCTCGGAGCTATTATAGACCGAAAGGGAGGATCAAAGAAGAGTTGGCCACTCGAAAAGCAGCGGCTGGGAGACTTTTTCAGGCCATAAATCGTGGATTCCTCAGCAAGAAAGAGGTTGGCAAGAAAACGAAGATGGCTGTATACCGCTCCACCTATGTCCCAGTCTTGACATATGGATGCGAGTCGTGGGCAATGACTACAACCCACAAAAGCCAGATCCAAACCTCAGAAATGAGGTATCTGAGGAAAGTGGTTGAAGTAACAAGAAGAAGAAGAGACATGGTCCGCAACCAGACGATCCGTCAAGGCCTAAAATCCCATCCGCTGCAGACCCAAATAGAACAGTCCCAACTAAGATGGTTTGGCCATGTCTGCAGAATGGGAGAAGATCGGCTACCACGACAAGCATGGGAAACAAAGAGCAGGGATCCAGACCTCCAGGACGACCCAGAGTCCGCTGGGAGGACAACATTAGACAATCTTTGAAGGACCGAGGACTAGAATGGAACCAGGCCAGGAAGAAGACAGCTGATAGAATGGTCTGGCGCTCTCTCTTCCAAACCTCTACACCTCACGGTAGAAGGGGAACGACTAAGTAAGTAAGTAAAAAAGAGGAAGTGCTACATAAAACTGGGTTTTTTTTTTAGTATTTTCCATGAAATTAAAAGTGTGTAAACATTTTAAATTATCTTATAAAATATGAAAACGTATGGTTATTAATTACAAACAAAAAATAATAGTTTTAACATTTGTGTTACGTCCCTTGATATCTTTCGGATATCTATTTATTTGATTACGGCCCCTGAGAATTAAATGGCTTGTTTAAATTTTATACGAAAAGTTTAAATTAAATCTATGACATAATTACAAAATTAAATTATGAAATAACTATATGGCGTTACCCGGCAGTAATTAAAGAGACTGTTGCAGGCTCGGTTTTCTTTATATTTATAGTCCATACTGGCCATCACAGTTGCTGTTATATAATATTACTGTTGCAAACTGTTATTGTGACTTGTACAGCTGTCGTGGTATGACATGATGATCAGGAGTGGCCGACATGGTGTGTAAGGGGTATAGATAAGCCCATAGACGCGAATGGGTATAGGTCCTTGATCAACTATTCATAGTACACACACACCCTCATACCACATGTAGAAGTCAGGAAGGTTGAAAACGACTTGTACGGTTCCAACTATTTATTACGATACAACACGTATACGTTGACATCAAAAATATATACTGTCATTAGGACAAGGTTCAAGCACATCAACATCATGTAGATAATATTAGTTCACTGCATCCAATACAACAGAGACTCTGAACAGACTGCAGGTATCGCAGTGCTAGCAGTACGTCAGTAATTCCTCTCTACCTTCTCTGACGAAATAAGCCATGTAAAACTCTGGCCAAATAAGCCGCATAAGTGCCGGGCTCAAAATATCTAATGTTCTCTGTATATCCTCTGACAAAACAAGTCAGGAAAATCTCTGGCAAAATAAGCCGTATAAGTGCCGGGCTCGAAATATCTAATGTTCTCTGTATATCCTCTGACAAAACAAGTCAGGTAAATCTCTGCCAAGATAAGCCATACAAGTGCCGGGCTCGAAATATCTAATGTTCTCTGTATATCCTCTGACAAAACAAGTCATGTAGATCTTTGCTACAAAATAACGTAAAAAGTACTTTTACCTTTACTGCCATCCAGGAATAAGTCACTTAAACATACGCCATATCCTTGGCTCTCAGAAATATATCAGAAATATATCAGGGGAAAATCTCAGACATTTCTATCACACAAAAACTCTGTTCCCCGATCACACAGTCAGAGAAAAAATGGCTGAACACCTTCTCAGCCCAAAACGCCCAGGCCAACTGTCACGAGATACAGTCACCCGGTCCCGCCAAACCATCACGCATGCACGAATCCTCGCGTGGCGTGAGTTTAGCTCACACGAGAACAATCTGGAACGTTCTCGTAAACTGTTCTAGAAAAATCTACGAACAGAAAATCTTAAATGACCAAATGGCAAGTCAAGGGAGATAACAACTAAATCAGACCTGTACGAAAAAGTATTACAACCTGTAAACTCCGTTAGACCATAGTATAAAAAAGTTTACATCCCCAGCTTAAAACAAACTGACTTTAACAGAGACTCTCTACCAAAATTCATTAAGAAATAATAATGCATGCTGATTTGTATTAAGAACATAGAAACTTACATTGCCTTTTATTTATATAGATTGTCGTGAAACATTCTAAATCCACATATCTAAATTAAAAGGTAAATGTAAAGCCTAACGAATTAATTCAATAAAAGAAGAGAGGAATTGTAAAAGAACAGTGCTGTCACAATGGCGTACAAAAACCCCCTTTTTCTACTTCGTCTGCATATTGTAACGCTTTCACGTTTGCTAGTAAAGCCTACTGCATAAACTACACGCGGTTCAAAAATAAAACGTGTACTGTATTTCTTAGAAAACCTTGAGATACTCACACTGCTTAATGACCTAGATAAAATACTAGCATTAATGTCATTATATACACTGCGTAATGAAAAGACAGAAGGACTTAGGATAGAGAGAGAGAGAGGTACTGAGGAACGTATGCAACACTAACACGCAGTCTCGCGATATAAATTAATGCCACCCCCAACGCGAAAGGCATGATGCACTAATTTTTTTCAAATAGACAGTGATAAAAAACACCACCAATACGGGGTAAGGTTTTAAAAAACATGTTTAATGCTTATTAGGAAACATGACACAATACTGTTTTACGTTTGAAATCCTGACAGTACAGAAGACACCCCATCGTATCGAAGTGAACGGGTGGTAGAAGAAAATACATATTTTGAACGAAGCCACTTGGCACCATTAAATTTATATATTTGGGTTCCTTAGGACTTGCTGACAAAGAATATGTTAGGTGTTAAGCAATTAGTCTAATAATTAACAAATTATAGCCATAATACTAGAGTGAGGGTGTCAGACAACACAGGATCAAATTTGCTCAGTGGCATGTTTTAAAACCACTATTTTACGGGAAATAGGCCAACAAGTTAAATCCGATTTGATTGGCTAGAATAATAAGTAAGGCTAAACATGATTAGTCGATTGCAAATACTATTTTTGGTTGCCTTAATAGAAACGATAGAAAGAGTACATTTTTTTCAAATGCTTTTGTAAACATGGTCCCATTGGCTAGACCATTTGATATAGTCAATTAGGAGCGTCAGTTCAGTGCCACATTTTGAAAATAAACTTACTAAGAAACAAGTGCGTTGAGATCCAGCTCATATTTTTCTAAATAAAAGCCTGGGACAGAGGCAGATCGGAATTGTGCCATAATTCATCGCCAGTCAACGTATTTGTTTATTATTTCCATGAATTGTGGTAAGCTAGATCTATTTGATATCTTTTTGATGAAAATTGAATGTGAATTGATAATGTATGTCTGTATGTGTGTGGTTCAGTAATAACCAAAAGGCAAAACCTAGATATTGCTCCAACATGAACAAAACGTGTCGAAGAGGAGTGAAACTGCATGGGATTGCCAAATAGTACTATGACACCTATCTTATTGAATAGAAGGAAATAATGCTGGAATTGCAGAGGCGTTGTAACCATTAGGGAGAGGAATACTGGTGTATATTGTTCATGAGAAGCTAACAGTTGGCCTACCGCGCTGAACTCTGTGTTTGTTATGTATTGTGTTTCAGTGTGGAAATAGATTATAAATTAGTTCTGAAGTAGGAGGTACGACCTTCTTGTTTCAGGGACCGTGATCCTAACGTGTTGAAGCAGCACCTGGTCTGAGTTTTGCTGAATCCAGAGGCTGGCAGCATACTCCTTGGTCAAGATAGCGACCAGTATTGTTTCTCAAGGAAACGGTGAAGCAAGCGAGCAGTGGAGACTGTTTCCTGCCGCCCACACAGAAGTTAAGATTCGTTGGCCAGAGCAGCTCAATCTTATGTACCCCCCTCTAAAATTGACAGTATATTAAATAAAGAGAGACAAGTAATTGTTTCAAATGACAGGAACTGTGAACTTTTCCAATACTATTTCCACCAGAAACAAACACTTGAAGTCATGATGACAAGCAACCACCTAGCTTGAAAAAACCAGTATTACCTCATAGTACTACATCACAACTTACACACATATTGTAATAATAATGATATATGTCAATACAAAGATCATATCTATAAATAGTGTACATACAACTTGTAATTACATTTGATTGTGATTCCTGGTTCACTTTGTAGTTGAATCAGGATATCTATTATTGAAAGAAATTAATACATATTTTTAAAGTTAAACTTGATTTATTAAGATAGTCTTATAGAGTGTTCTATGTGTGTGAGTGTCACCGTGTTGTAAAGTATTGTGGATTAAACTAAATTGTTTATCTGTCGGTTGGTTGTTGTGAACATACACTTCATCACTTTCATAACCCTAGACATTCAACGTAGTCATTACTATATTCCAGAATAAGCTTGACTGAGGTATAAATGTGGTAGCAAGTAAGGTTATCTGTAATACACCACACTTATTAGATACAGATACATTCACAGCTGATCTCAGTCAGTACACTAAGTCCCCTATAAATATTTATACCATCCCACTTTACCACATATATTGGGATCCTGTCCGGGATTTTGAATCTTCTCCTATTGCATATATTGGGGGGTAATTCACTTCAGGGAATAATAAAGAAATTAAAAAGGTATCCTTGGGTGGAAATAAATAAGGTTGAGCTCTCAGTGCTTGTGGTTGTCCTTAGATAATTAGTATAGATTAACTTGTTAAACTTAGACTTTGTATAAATTTGCCTGTTAAGAAAATGACCGACTTGGCAAAATTTCGATCTGCTGCTGTGCAGACTGCTAAAGAGTTAGGAATGGACGGGCAAGTTAGGATTGCCTTTGTCACTACTGAATGTGACAAATATATTGAACGTGAAGAAAGAAAATTTGAAGCAGAAAGAAAATTAGAATCTGAAAGATTAGAAAAAGAGGTTGAAAGAAAGTTAGAGGCTGAAAAAGAAATTAAGAGGTTGCAGATTGAGGCTGAAAAAGAGGCTAGGGCATTGGAGGCAGATAGGGAGATTAAAAGGCTCCAATTAGAAGAACAAAAGGCAGAAAGAGAAGAAAAGAGATTAGCTGCAGAAAGGGAAGCCGAAGAAAGGAGACAAGCTACAGAAAGAGAAGAAAAGAGATTAGCTGCAGAAAGGGAAGCAGAAAAGGAGGAGAAGAGATTACAAAGGGAGCACGAGTTACGACTAAGGGAGTTGGAATTTCAAGGCCATGCTCCTGAAAATGGTGCCAGTCCCTTTACCTCTGATGCCACTGCTAGTCAGGGAGCCTCAACCTCAGCTATGAACTTTCATTTAGATCATTTTGTTGAGAGAGAAGATGATATCGAGAGCTATCTAAATAGATATGAACTATTAGCTACCACGTATGGGTTAGAGAGAGAAAGGTGGAGCTTAAAGTTATCTCAAGGACTTCGTGGTACGGCTTATGAAGTTTTTGCCAAAATGAGCAGAGCTGATCAAGAAAATTATGACTTGCTAAAGCAGGCTCTTTTGTTAAGATATGAAAAGAATGGTGAATTTTATAGAAAAAAATTTAGGAATGCTAAACTACTGTCAGGTGAAACCTATCACCAGTTCTCTGCACGGTTAGAGACATACTTGGAGAATTGGACTTCTCTGGGGAAAACCCAAGATCTTAAGGAAATGATCCTTATAGAACAACTAAGAGAGTCCATGGCTCCAGACCTGAGAAAGTTTCTCATGGAACAAGGTGCAGAGAGACTGGGTGAGTTACTAAATGTCGCTGAAAGGTATCAGGCAGCTCAAGCAGAGGTAACAAGTAATAAAAAGAAACAGGTAGACAATTATCAGGCACCACAAAACTTTAATGAATTTGATCATAGAGATCAAAACAAAGGTAAGCATCAGTTTGATAGGCCACGAAATGACTATAAAAAATAAAACCCCACAATTCAATGAAAGGAAATATGATAACAGGAAATCCTTCAGACAGGAAGGAAAATATTGTCAAATATGCAGGATGCATAATCATAATACTAGTGAATGTGGTAGGAAAGTTCCTCCATATCACGCGGCATGCATGATAACAGTGGACAAGGGGAAGAAGAAACTGACAGAGAATCATATAAATCTTCAACATCCCCCCATCTGTGAAGAAGTGACATGTAATGGTGCCAAGGTTAGGTGCCTTTACGATTCAGGTTTAGAATATGACTCAGTTGTGAGTGCAACCCTAGTGCACCCTGAACAGTATACCACAGAGAAAGTGGAGATACAAGGGGCCGTAAAGGGAATATCCACCATGACACTTCCCGTAGCCGAGATCAATGTAGAGACAAGGTACGTGGAAGGAGTGATTAGAGCAGCCGTGTGTGACGACCCTAATTACCCGCTGGTGTTAGGAAGCAAATATGTTTTTCTAGGAAGCCCTGTAAAACCTGTGGTAATGGCCACGCTTCAGGTCAGGTCGACCCCTAGTAGAACGGAGGAGGAACCACCACTAGTTTATTCTCATAAGCAGATGAGAAAGGCCCAGGCAAAAGATAAAACATTAAAACCTTGCTTTGGTAAATTGCCAACAAGCCATGCACACCCTAAGAAAGGACAATTTTATTTGAAGGAAGGACTGCTCTTCAGGAAAGCTAGAGCAGGATCCAAAGAACAGGGACAATTGGTATTGCCAACCCCGTACAGGGAAAAAGTGATGGCACAAGCTCATGTTGTACCAGACGGTGAACACCAGAGAAATGGGACCGACCGTCAAAGGACATCGGAAAATTTCTACTGGCCCCAAGTAGCTGCTGATATTGCAAAATTTGTGGGGGCCTGTGAAAAATGTAGCAAGGTACAGTCCCCAAGTTGGAAAAATCATAATCAGATGCCAGCCAAGCATTCTGAAACATATGGGCCTAACAATAACAAGGAAAATAAAAATAATAAGGTTGACATAGAGGATAGGTATCCACCTTCCCCACAACAGTGTTCACCAAAAATAATTAGATTCGCAACTCTGAGAAGGGCATCCAGAGAAAATAGAAACTCAGACCAGTCAACCCAGGAACAGTTTGAAGCCGCAGTTAGGGAGCTGGCTGACATTGACATTGAAGATGATCCGCCTAAGTTAAAACCGAAACAAATTGTTAACAGAAGAACAGTGGGCAGTGGACGAGTGAGCAATTCGGAAAATGCTCACAGCGCTTCACAATATGGCTATTAACTTAGCCTTAAAAGGGCACTGGTGACATTGGTAGTCACCCGACCCTACACCGTCCAAGGGGAAGTAGTGTTCGGACCCTGGATGGAGATAACCCACACATCTTATAGCAATGCTAAGGGCGAATTGATTTCTGATGCAGAAACTCATTTCCCCACATATTATCTTAATTCACCAGATTGTCGGTAGGCGGAACTATAGTTGGTGAATATGGCCTCCATTTGAGTGGCACATTATAGAACATTATAAATATATTATTAGAAGGGTTTTTCCACATTCAATCACGCCTGAGATCAGACCAATTGTTGGCTGTGAACATTTCGGAGGAGCAGAGTGTCTCCATTGTTGCCTTTTTGAATTGAGGATAGTCCGAGTGTTTATTAAGGCTGATCAGGAAATTATTGGATCCCTTACACAACTCAGATATCACCATATAGATCAACTCCTCATAACGTACAAATTGAGGAACATCTAATATTCTCAGGACATGTCGTTGAGCAGACTCAGAGAAGAGAATAGGTGAATACTGATTGCTAAGCAGCAAAAAGACAAGCAGTAACACTTGCCGCTGTTCAGTAATATAACTGAAATGGATTCTTGGATTGCCGAGGTCTGAGGCAACCTTCGTCAGTAGTGCTTACTTTGAATTGACCCACCTGCATTAATCCATGATCAAAATAAAATTAGAGAAACGTTGATGCAGATTTTCTAAGCCGCCATCCGTGCGATGAAAATCAAAGAAATCACCAGGAATAATATTAAATTTCTCTATGTGTATATAGAATTATAGACTGACATATAACGTCTGTTTTAAGTGGGGAGAATTTGTAGTGAAACATTCTAAATCCACATATCTAAATTAAAAGGTAAATGTAAAGCCTAACGAATTAATTCAATAAAAGGAAAGAGGATCGGTAAAAGAAAATGCTGTCACAATGGCGTACAAAAACCCCCTTTTTCTACTTCGTCTGCATATTGTAGCGCTTTCACGTTTGCTAGTAAAGCCTACTGCATAAACTACACGCGGTTCAAAAATAAAACGTGTACTGTATTTCTTAGAAAACCTTGAGATACGCACACTGCTTAATGACCTAGATAAAATACTAGCATTAATGTCATTATATACACTGCGTAATGAAAAGACAGAAGGACTTAGGATAGAGAGAGAGAGAGGTACTGAGGAACGTATGCAACACTAACACGCAGTCTCGCGATATAAATTAATGCCACCCCCAACGCGAAAGGCATGAAGCACTAATTTTTTTCAAATAGACAGTGATAAAAAACACTACCAATACGGGGTAAGGTTTTAAAAAACATGTTTAATGCTTATTAGGAAACATGACACAATACTGTTTTACGTTTGAAATCCTGACAGTACAGAAGACACCCCATCGTATCGAAGTGAACGGGTGGTAGAAGAAAATACATATTTTGAACGAAGCCACTTGGCCCCATTAAATTTATATATTTGGGTTCCTTAGGACTTGCTGACAAAGAATATGTTAGGTGTTAAGCAATTAGTCTAATAATTAACAAATTATAGCCATAATACTAGAGTGAGGGTGTCAGACAACACAGGATCAAATTTGCTCAGTGGCATGTTTTAAAACCACTATTTTACGGGAAATAGGCCAACAAGTTAAATCCGATTTGATTGGCTAGAATAATATGTAAGGCTAAACATGATTAGTCGATTGCAAATACTATTTTTGGTTGTTAATAGAAACGATAGAAAGAGTACATTTTTTTCAAATGCTTTTGTAAACATGGTCCCATTGGCTAGACCATTTGATATAGTCAATTAGGAGCGTCAGTTCAGTGCCACATTTTGAAAATAAACTTACTAAGAAACAAGTGCGTTGAGATCCAGCTCATATTTTTCTAAATAAAAGCCTGGGACAGAGGCAGATCGGAATTGTGCCATAATTCATCGCCAGTCAACGTATTTGTTTATTATTTCCACGAATTGTGGTAAGCTAGATCTATTTGATATCTTTTTGATGAAAATTGAATGTGAATTGATAATGTATGTCTGTATGTGTGTGGTTCAGTAATAACCAAAAGGCAAAACCTAGATATTGCTCGAACATGAACAAAACGTGTCGAAGAGGAGTGAAACTGCATGGGATTGCCAAATAGTACTATGACACCTATCTTATTGAATAGAAGGAAATAATGCTGGAATTGCAGAGGCGTTGTAACCATTAGGGAGAGGAATACTGGTATATATTGTTCATGAGAAGCTAACAGTTAGGCCTACCGCGCTGAACTCTGTGTTTGTTATGTATTGTGTTTCAGTGTGGAAATAGATTATAAATTAGTTCTGAAGTAGGAGGTACGACCTTCTTGTTTCAGGGACCGTGGTCCTAACGTGTTGAAGCAGCACCTGGTCTGAGTTTTGCTGAATCCAGAGGCTGGCAGCATACTCCTTGGTCAAGATAGCGACCAGTATTGTTTCTCAAGGAAACGGTGAAGCAAGCGAGCAGTGGAGACTGTTTCCTGCCGCCCTCACAGAAGATAAGATTCGTTGGCCAGAGCAGCTCAATCTTATGTACCCCCCTCTAAAATTGACAGTATATTAAATAAAGAGGGACAAGTAATTGTTTCAAATGACAGGAACTGTGAACTTTTCCAATACTATTTCCACCAGAAACAGACACTTGAAGTCATGATGACTAACAACCACCTAGCTTGAAAAAGCCAGTATTACCTCATAGTACTACATCACAACTTACACACATATTGTAATAATAATGATATATGTCAATACAAAGATCATATCTATAAATAGTGTACATACAACTTGTAATTACATTTGATTGTGATTCCTGGTTCACTTTGTAGTTGAATCAGGATATCTATTATTGAAAGAAATTAATACATATTTTTAAAGTTAAACTTGACTTATTAAGATAGTCTTATAGAATGTTCTATGTGTGTGAGTGTCACCGTGTTGTAAAGTAATGTGGATTAAACTAAATTGTTTATCTGTCGGTTGGTTGTTGTGAACATACACTTCATCACTTTCATAACCTAGACATTCAACGTAGTCATTACTATATTCCAGAATAAG
>JAMPIV010005370.1:0-29460 GCA_024509875.1 Oreohelix idahoensis
TGGGTGTGGAGGGGTTGTGTGGTTGGGGGTTGGTGAGGGGGTGGGTGGTGGGGGGGTTGTGGGGTGTGGGGGGATTAGTTTTGTGGTGGGGGGTGTTTGTAGTGGTTGGGGTTGGGTCTATTAGGGGTGTTCGGGGTATAGGGGGTTTTTGTCTGAAGTGTCTATGGTGTTTAGAGGAAGGAAGGAGTTTTTATGTTTGTTGAAGTATATTGGGTTAAAGTAGGGGAGTGGTTGTGTGTGGAAGTTTTTATGTGTTGATTTGTATGTGTAATTTGTATTTTTTTGTTGGTGTTTTTTGGGGTCTAGGGATGGAGGTGTGTAGTGTTTGTATTGAGGACCTTCAGGGTTTCCGGAATGATTGTAGTAGTATTGGTTGACCAAGTTCGGTGAAGTTAGAATGGGGGATAACTAAAAGAGCTGTTGGCACCTGGAGCGCGAGAGTAACCGCTAGAGAATGGGGGTGTGTATACATAAGTTGGGTGGTCTTATTGCCAATTGTCTTGTCGTTCTGCATAGCATAATTCAGATTGTTAAGAATTGGCCAATTTGGCATGCTTTCGATAAGTCTTTGGGTGGTGGAGTCAGCGAGGAGTGTGGAGTGGGTTAGGTCGTAAGAAATTTTGTTCATCTGTATAAATAATCATCGCGTGTTATGGGATCATGGAGCAAAGTTATCGGTTTAAGTTTTGGGGCCAAAGACAAGATTCAAAGGGAGAAAATCCTGTATTTTGATTAGTTGGGACTTGTCTGTTCCCTGCAATAGATTGGCCGAGGGGTTAATACCCTGTCCCAAAGTTGAGGAAGATCCTTGGTGATCTTCCCCAAGTGAAATTGATTGTAGAGCGATATATATTTTATAAGCCGTTCGACCATCCCAAAGGACTCAAGACGAAAGATAACTACTGGTGGAAGTATCTATCGCAGAGGGGTATATCGATGTTGATACGTGGGTATTTTGATATTTAGCTGGCTGCCATGGTCGCATCATGACAGCAGTCTGTTATCTGCTGTATCCCAGGTGGGGGGATATAAGCCAGGGAGCATCTGCCATGGGAGCAAGGGTAACCAACGCTTACGTTCATATGAAAAAGCCGCGGGCGGACTTGGTTTGGGCTCAGTGTCAAACAACAGGCGTAAGATAAAATGATAGTTCCTCTAGAAGATTTGATCTGAGATGGTATCAATGATGTCCTCTCGCCCTTTGTTCCTTGAAACGGCGAAGTAGGAAAATTGTAGCGTGAGTTATTAGCTCGGTTGAACAAGAGGTGCATGATGTATAGTTATTTGAATAAAACAATTCTAAAATGTCGTGGCCATTGTTTTTATCAGTAGACGCGAATTATGGTTAAGTATTTAGTGCATCGTGCCTTTGATGGAAGATTAAGCGAATGCTGTGGGTGGAAGAATCCCAAACAATACTTGAAATTTGGAATTCGATTGATTTTGATAAAGTCCATTTTCATTTGAGTCCGTACATTTTAATTCACATGTTACACAATTTCAAATAGGGACAGAACATGAGTCATGCATAAATTAATCAATCAATGGCGTAGACTGCTGTTTTACGTGTCAATGTCCGTTTAAGGATACAGAGCAGTAATTGTCGTCAGAACATCACAGCTATATGCACGCGCAGCTAGACATGGCTACCTGCCGACAGTGAGACTGCGAGTCTGAATATATTCATACGAATTTGACGATTATTCTTCTCCTTCTGAGAATTCTAGTTAAAATACTAACCTCCATAAATTTCCCTCTCATATAGAGTTCTAGGACTGACCCTGGTCCATCAAAAAAAATACACATATAAATGGCTATATCATGCCATTGCATTGGAAGGTTAGAACAACGCAGCTATTCAGCTTGGCGGTCAAGTAACAAAGGGTAGCGTTTCTTAGTTACCGACTGTGTCCTAAACAACGCTATACACGTCATAATCGATCGTGTATGGAGCGTTCAAAATTGAAACCTCTATCGCAATATATTAAATGCCTTAACCTCTTACAATTGCACGTCTGATAACCTTTAGCAGACGGCGTTAATATCATATACCGTAACAATTCCCTGTACACCGGGGAAAAAAAAATCGATAGATTTTTTTTTTTCAAGATCTATCCGACTTAACAATTTTTTCAAAAAAAATTTAACACAATTGTGACATATGGCCGACGATGTTCTGAGTAGAACCGTGTTGCGGTCGTGTCAACTAACTATTTGTAATAGTCATCTAACATAAATCACATTATATATCAATATTATACATATTATTATATCAACTAAATAAATGTCCAATGTTAATAGTGAATGATAAAATTAAATTAAAGTAAGGTCTGTCGTATTAGTATGTCATATAGGAATTAATTTGACTAATTAAAATTAAATTAATTAATTAAACTAAGAGTTAAATTATTAAGGTTCTAATGTAACGTGATGTCATGAGAGAAGAAAAGACAAACTAAGTGAGAAGAAATAGAAAGAAATTCGAATATAAGTTTTAACTTAATTGTGTGTGTTAAGTGTTAGTGAATAATAACTATCTATTTTAACTAACTAAATAATGTATAGGTACATTAACAAAAATATTAATCTAATACTTGTGTGAGATTTATTTTCTCTTTTCATAATTTCTTCTTTTTATATTTCGTTCTCTTTTTTTTTTCATTTAATTTTTTTCTCACCTTTCATTTTATTGATAATAATTCAATTAAGAAGTTAAGTTAACTAATTAATTAGTATAGGATATGATGATCCATCCGTAGTCTTGATCCTGATGAATTCTTTTAGGCAAAAGTGTTCAAACGTTCACGTCGGAAAGAAATGTCATTTATCACTGCATCCAAGAATTAAGAGTCCATAGGATAATAAGTTCGACTTGTCGTCAGATATTATTCCATGATTGTTCAACGGTATTTATATATCGTGTATGGACGTTAGACGAAGTTCCAATGTCAATATGTCTTTTAGTTCAATTCTGTGATGCATATAGTGTTTATAAAGTTTAAATTGAAGGCAAGGTTAGTTCTCTTATAGTTGATACTTCGTTCAATCCAATGTAGTTCTGATTGATGTAGTTTAAGAGTGTCAATATTGATTATTCGTCGTCAATAGGATTACGTGACAATGCATCTGCCACACAATTTTCAGTGCCAGGTATGTGTTCAATGGAGAACTCGAATGGCTGTAGGATGATTGAATATCTGGCAAGCTTCTGGCTTGTATGATTTGATCGACGCAAGGCTGCTACAGCACGTTGGTCCGTCTGTATGGTGAAGGGAGCACCAAGTAAGTACTTTTCAAGTTTGGTTATTGCCCAGATCACAGATAAAAGTTCCTTGTCGACTGTTGAATACTTCGTTTCTGCCGGCTTCAGCTTTCTTGAAATGTATAACGTAGGATGTAGAATGCCATCATGGTTCTGGAGCAGGCATGCACCAATGCCGTAGTTACTAGCATCTGTTCGTAAGAAAAATCTTTTGGAAGCATCGGGAAGTCTTAAAATTGGTTCATGCGAGAACAAATTTATATAATTTTGTTGAAAGTTTCATTGCATGTACCAGTCCATGTCACCTTCACCGGCATATCTTTTTTTAACAATGAAGACAATACAGCCGTGATGGATGACAAGTTTGGTATGAATCTACTGTAATATTGAACAAGTCCTAACAAACTCCTGACCTGTTTCTTCGTCGTCTGAGGAACTGCTATGTTTAGAATTTTGGAGACTGTACTAGGTAAAGTTCGGATATATCCCGATCCAATGATATGTCCCAAAAAGGTTATCTCATTACACGCGATTTGCACCTTTGTAGGTTTAGCAGTTAGATGATAATTCCTTAGAGTGTCAAAAACATATCTAAGTCCCGAAACATGTTCCTCAAACGACGAACTAAACAAGCATATGTCGTCAATATATGTAATAACGTCTGGTCTACCTGATAAAATTTGTCGCATCAGGCGAATGAAGGTAGCTGGCGCATTAACAAGCCCAAAAGGCATCACATTCCACTGGTATAGACCTTGTGGAGTGGAAAATGCGGTGTAGTACTTAGCCTTTTCGGTCAGTGGTATCTGCCAATAACCTTTAGTTAAGTCTATCTTACTAAATATAGTTGCGTTGGATAGACGTGGCAGTAAGTCGTCGATAAGTGGATGTGGTTCGCTGTCAACTATAGTCTTAGCATTTAATTTTCTATAATCAACACATAGTCTAATGTTATTGTCCTTCTTCCGGACAATCACTAATGGAGAAGAGAATGGCGAATTACTAGTCTCAATGATTCCCAGAGACAACATCTGTTCAAGTTCCTTAGTAGTTTTAGCAAGGAAATGTAAAGGAACAGAATAGGGATGTACACGAATAGGTGTATCATCATTGAGAGTAATGTCATGACTGATAGCCGATGTGCGACCCGGGACGTCGGTCAATACATCTGGATAAGATTGTAATAGATTAGCAATCTGTAGACGCTGTTGCGGTGTAACCGTTGAAGAGATGGTTACATCCCGCCAAGATTCAGTAGGTTGAACTACTGGTACCGGTAACGGTAACTGTACCTCAGGAAAAGAAGATTCTTCTTCCTGGATGACAGATAAGTTAGAATAATGACAAGTGGATACTGTGTTGTCATCTAGTTCATGAAAAATTGACTGTAAGTGTTCAGGACGTGTATGAAATTGCTTGAGCATGTTAATATGAAATATCTTTTTGTGTCCCTTGATATCTAAGACGTAATCAACGTCGGAAATTTTATCAATGACTTTGTAAGGACCATTCCAAGATATCAATAATTTATTGTTATTGTGAGGAAGTAACACATAAGCCTCGTCGCCTGGGAATAATTGGCGTAATCGTCGAGACCTATTTTGTAGAGATCGAGCCTTAGCTTTTGCAGCCTCAGAAGAAGCTGTTGCCAACTGGCAAGACTCAATAATGTTCTTCCGAAGATTAATCACGTACTCGTAAGATGACTGAGTGTCCTGAGTCATCTCCTCGTCAATTAATAAGTCTTTTATTAGTCCCATAGGACCTCTTGGGGGAGCACCAAAAAACTAATTCAAAGGGAGAGAAGCCAGTTTGTTCATGCGGTACCTCCCGATAAGCAAATAGAACAGCTGGGAGTGCTCTGTCCCAGTCATGAGGGTGCTTAGCAGTAACCTTATGTAGTAGTTGTTTAAGTGTACGGTTAAGTCTTTCAACCGCACCATTACTCATCGGATGATAAATACTACTTAAATTCCTATCAATGTCCCAAGTTTTCATGACTTCCTTCATGGTGTCAGATATAAACTGTGACCCATGGTCTGATAAAAGTTTTCTAGGAAACCCTATTCTAGAAAAGATGAGATGTAGTGCATCAGCTACATCTGTGGTAGTGGTGGTCTTTAATGGGATAGCTTCTGGCCATCGTGTGCACAAATCAATGCACGTAAGGACGAATCTATGTCCTCTGGCCGATGGTAGCAATGGACCAATAATGTCTATTGCCATCTTGTCAAAAGGTCTTACTGAGATATCGCAAGCCTGAATAGGCGCCGTGTGAAAAGCTCCACGTGCTTTCACTTCTTGGCATGTAGTACAGGAACGTACATACTGCGAAATATCTCTTGACACCCCTGGCCAAAAGAATGAAGACAGTACTCGAGATCGTGTTCGAGTATATCCCATATGTCCAGCACAATGTGAGTCATGTGCATGTTGAAGAATGTACCGTCTAAAAGTATATGGGACCATAACTTGTTGTTTCATTTGTGATTTGTCATGAAAAACATCTAATCAATATGTCATTTTTAATAACAAAACAATGTTTGTTATTATTACCTGAGGATAGATTGTCAACTTTATCAACCAACTTAAAAAATTTTTTTTAAAGATTTATCCTCTTTTTGTTTGGTTGCAAATGTTTCCCTGTCAATAGGTGAATTGACTACAAATTCCTCTTGGTTGTCTGCATCCATTTTATTATCATCAACTTTCTCCATGAGTTGAGTCTGCGCTCTAGTCGTCACGGCGTTTCCAGTGCATAGGTTATGTTTCTCCCATTCTATAATCTCATCTGGAGTACAATCTTTACTGCCGTGTATACGACCGACCATCAAATCAGCTATAGGCTTTTTTAGCATACATACTTTTACGTTCCCTGTGAAGAAAGGAGTGTTAACATGAATAATAGCTGTGGGGTAAAACTCTATTGTTCCACCAAAAGTCATGCAACGGACATATTCCCCTGTTGCACAGCTAGGATGTACCAGCGACTGTCGTACACCAATCGTTGTGGATCCCGAATCCCTCAACACTGAGACGACGGATCCATTAACTAATCCCCTGTTAAAAATTAGTAGGCCTGTTCCATCGTTGACTGCAAGACCTACCTGTGGTATAATATGTCCGCAGTTGAGCACTGTTTCTTTCGCCTTCTGAAAAATAAGATTGCATTGCTGGCAACTATTTGCCACATTATAATTAATAGCAAAACATGCAGCAGAAGACTGTGTTGTATTATTGTCAAGTGGGACCTGAGCTATAGGGGTAGTATTATTTGTAACTGCCGCCCCTGTATTATGGTTGTAATGAGATGATCCCCGAGAATGAGATCGATTCCGAGTATAATTGTTAGAATTATCTCGTCGTCCTCTATAGCAACTATTATCTCGATGTCTCGAGCCATGATTATTACCATTCCAGTTATTATTATTATTGGGAGTATGTGATCGATTATAATGAGTGTTATGTTGACTATTGTGGTAGTTTGTTTGAGGTGAATAATTTCTATCTCGTGATCTACCTCTGTTGAACTCATTTTTATTGTTGAAATCATTATTATGTCCCTTCTGAAAGTTAACGTTATGATTTCTTTGGAACCTGCTTCTGTCTACACTGTGATGTCTTTGTTTGTTATTGTGATTGTAGGTCATATTAGACGCCACAGGTAGAGGTTCTCTTAATGAGGAGTTAGAAATGGTTGCATTCGGATGTGCCGAACAGTAGTTTAAAGAAATTTTTTCTAACTCATCCATAGTACCTGGTTTACGCTCCTGCAAATATGCAAAAAATGGCTGGCTAACCGAAGATAATACCTTATCCCGCAGTAGTAAATCAACTAATTTGTCGTATGATTTGTTGACTTCTGCCAGTTCAACCCATCTATTAAATGTATTGCGTATATTCGCAATGAATCCTGCAAAATCCCTTGGAGATTCTGGTAAAATTCCCTTAAATTTCAACCTACAGTGTTCCTCGTCCAGGTGAAACCTTCGTAAAAGCAAGGACTTAATAGCACCGTAGTTATTAGCTATTGATGGGTCAGCATTTTGAGAAGCTGTCAGTGGTTCTCCAACCAAGAATTCATTTAATTTGAGTACCCATGACTCTTCAGGCAAATGGTTAGATTTGCAAGTCTGTTCAAAACGTGCCAGGAACGATGAAAGGTCGTCGACGTTCAAGTTGAAAATGGGTAATTTAAAGTTGTAGAAATGTTTAGGTTGGCTGGATGATGATCCATTTTGTGCGTTATTATTCTGGTTTGCATCAGCACTTTGTGCTTGTAATCTTGCTGTCTCCAATTTAATACGCGCCAATTCCATCTCTTGTTGTAAAATAATTTCCTCTCGTTTCAATTTATTCTCTTCTTCCTGTCTGGCGATTGTTCTTTGCTCTTCTCTTTCACGTTGAGCAATCTCTCTCAGTCTATTTTCCTTGTCAATTTGTTTCATCTCACGTTCTGCTTCCTCTTTCTTTAATGCAGCTTTTTTCTCTTCTTCCTCTTTCTTTAATGCAGCTTTTTTCTCTTCTTCCTCTTTCTTTAATGCAGCTTTTTTTCTCTTCTTCCTCTTTCTTTAATGCAGCTTTTTTCTCTTCTTCTTTTCTTTCATATTTTTCCAGTTCTGATTCAGCAAACTGACGAAGTTCTTGAGATTTATAACCATATTCACGACCAATCTTAACGAAATGGTCTATAGTAAGCATTTTGACTTTTATCTGTAAGTAATTATTGATAATTACTGATTAAAATAGTCAATAGTAGCTTCAGAGTAATTATTATACTTACTCAACTTAGAAATATTCAATATAAGTAATCACAATAGTACTGAACTTAATGTCTAAGTTCAACTAATAGACAATATTTTGTAACAATATTGTATCTAAATAATACTATACCATAAATAGTTATGATATCTGTTAAATATAATGTAATTATATCACACAATTAATCTCAATATCCAATAATGTTGGGTATAATTCCTAGTAATTATATTGTTCAATGTACTAAGTCACTCTCTTAGTACCAGAAAAGTATATTAAATAATATACAATGGGTCTATTACCTCAAAGGTAGCTATAAAGATTATTTTATTTTGTCAATATATATATTATATTATTATGCCCTAGGCATCTATGATAAATTGTAGTGCTACTTTCTTGGACTATCACTGCATAATTATGCAATGTCCCATATTAACCTTAATTATCAGAAAAAAATTAATTAAATTAAATTACAAGTGTATTATTGCATATAATAGCATATTATTAATGTAATATTAATATATATCATGAGGACAAACAAAACAATGATGCAACTAAAGGGTACAAACAATGTCAAGACGCAAACAAGACATTTTTCACAATTAAAATGAATTTATGAACTAAATAAAATAAGCGGAAATGTCACAGACCAAATGAAGGGCAAGGTCTGACCGGAGGTCAACTGAATATTCAAGGTACACACAAAAAAAATGACTGCGAAAAATGATGACGTCACAGGACTCATAACGGACGAAAATTTAACAATCATAAAATAAATGATAGTCAGAGGAGACTGGACGAATAGTAACGAACATGGTACAGAACTGAATAAAATTATTAACTGAGTACGAATAAAATACACCAATTATCTACGGGACAGTACAGCTAACGCAAAATCGTCAAACGACGACAGCAGATTTGGACAACAAGTCCAATGTCAAACCTCAATGGGGTTTCCAAAGGTGCGATCGTTTAACTGCCCTAAGAAACGACCGAAATTAATTCAGGCATCGTGAGAGCCACATAATCTAATTTCGGTTCATCCTCCCTACCTCCCACGAATTAACAACACATTAAGACAACAAAAATTACATTAAACAAAGATAAAAACATGCCGATGTAGGCAGAGGACAATGGACTTAGTTAGCACTGTTTGCAATACCAACAGTTAAACACCTAGATTTATCTTTACCGTTGCTTCGATCAGTGCTAGCGGTCGTCAACAGCTAGGCTAAAGCCCCTGACTGTCTGCTCCTATAGTCCATATCATGTGTTGGCTTCAAATGGCTCATGTTTCCTTTGGTTAGACTTAGAAACGGCTGGTTTCTTCGACAGATCACCTACACGATTTTCAGTGACGTCACGTTGTTAGGTATTATAATGAGTACTGCGTCACGTCAGCCTCGTACTGGTCATGTGATCGAAACTTGATCGTAAACATTTCATTCGAAAGTCATGAAGAAATTTTTTTGTCGTCCCCAGACACCGGACACCACTGTTGCGTGGTGGTTTGCTCTGAACAATGTTCCATGTGTTATGAATAAAACAATTATAAAATTCTGGCCATTGTTTTCTTCCTTGATATGTTAGATTTAGTGCATCGTGCCTTTGATGGAAGATTAAGCGAATGCTGGGGTGGAAGATTCCAAACAATACTTGAACTTTGGAATACGATTGATTTGATAAGTCATTTCATTGAGTCCGTACATTTAATTCACATGTACACATTTCAAATAGGGACAGAACATGAGTCATGCATAAATTAATCAATGGCGTAGACTGCTGTTTTACGTGTCAATGTCCGTTTAAGGATACAGAGCAGTAATTGTCGTCAGAACATCACAGCTATATGCACGCGCAGCTAGACATGGCTACCTGCCGACAGTGAGACTGCGAGTCTGAATATATTCATACGAATTTGACGATTATTCTTCTCCTTCTGAGAATTCTAGTTAAAATACTAACCTCCATAAATTTCCCTCTCATAAAGAGTTCTAGGACTGACCCTGGTCCATCAAAAAATACACATATAAATGGCTATATCATGCCATTGCATTGGAAGGTTAGAACAACGCAGCTATTCAGCTTGGCGGTCAAGTAACAAAGGGTAGCGTTTCTTAGTTACCGACTGTGTCCTAAACAACGCTATACACGTCATAATCGATCGTGTGTGGAGCGTTCAAAATTGAAACCTCTATCGCAATATATTAAATGCCTTAACCTCTTGCAATTGCACGTCTGATAACCTTTAGCAGACGGCGTTAATATCATATACCGTAACAAATATCTGCAGCCTGAATAGGTGCAGCATGGCGTGGACCTTTGGATTTCACTTCTTGACATACCTTGCAAGAACGACAATAAATCCATATGTCTTTGTTCACAAAAGGCCAAAAGAAAGCCGCAAGAACTCTTGACTTTGTACGGGAAAAAACCCATATGTCCAGCACACTGAGAGTCGTGAGCGTGCTGCAAAATTTTAACTCTCAAATTCTTGGGAACAAGAATCTGAGAATGACATGACTTAGTGGAGTCTTGCACCATACGTACAAGTACGCCATTCTTCATTTTAATCCAAGATTTACGCTTTGTATCTTTATTCGGATCACCTTTTGTTGCAAGAGTGAAGAATTTCTTTAGAGTCGGATCATCTTCTTGCTGTTTTATAAACGAGTCACGAGAAATTACCAAGGGATCATCTTGGTTATGCACTTCATTATCTTCAGTAGATGAAGTTTGAGGCATATTAAGAGCTTGAGCTCTAGTGACTACAGCATTAGCAGTTTGCATATTTTGTTTTTCCCAAACGGAAATCTGTTGCAGAGTGCATTCTTTGACTCCGTGAATACGACCGATGATAAGATCAGCGATCGGATTCGGCAGAAGACATGCGTGTACATCTCCTGTAAAGAAAGGAGTAGCAATCCTAATGATAGCAGTAGAGTATTTCTCTATAGTGCTGCCAAACGTTACACATTTGACTACTTTTCCAGTGGCACGAGAAGGATCTACAAGCGACTGCCTAACACCAATTGTGGTGCATCCAGAATCAAAAAGGTCTGAGACTGGATTGTCATTTACTAAACCTTTATGTAAGACAAGAGAACCTCTTCCATCATGCGCGACTGACGCAGGAAGAGCGGGAAGAGGATGGCCACAACTTAAAGTGGACACCGTAGTTGGTTCAAATAATGTTTTGCATTGGAGGCACTGAGATGCTCTCCCAAAATCAAAAGCGGAACATGCTATATTATTAGCATCATTATTATCTTTAGTCTGTTTATAGGCTTCATGTGACTCTTGCTGTGCAGAGTGTGACTGATAATGTGATTTATGTTTTTTTGTATTGTGATCTACCTCGATTATTATTGCCTCTGTAATCATTATTGTTTCCTCTATTGTATCCCCTATTTGGGTTTGAGTCATAGTTCTCATGGTTACCATTATCGTATTCATTATAATGAGTATCTCTATAATTATGATCTTGTTGTCTCCATGATGGATGACTTGGATAGTTCCTATAATGACTTAATCTGCGGAAATTCCTATAATTATGACCACCCCTGAATCGAGGGCTGTCAGCTCTTCTCCAGGTATTCGAAGAAGAACCCTGAAATGATTGGTTACCTTGGTTCTGATAACTGTAATAGTTACCTTTTTTATTAAACTTATTTTGAGGTCCTTGGAATTTGTGAGAGTGATTAGGGTTGTATGGTGTTGCAGAAGCAACTGGCATACCTTCTTTAACCTTACTGTTGCTAATAGCTACGTCCGGATGTGCCGTGACGTATTGGGTACAATATTCTTCCATTTCTTTTAGTGTCTTTGGTTTACGCTCATGTAGGAATTCAAGGAATGGTTTATTAACACTTGACATAATCTTGTCTCTGAGCAGCAAGTCTATAAGGGCTTCATATGTCTTTTCTGTTTTGGACAACTCAATCCAACGATTAAATGTAAGACATGGCCTTGCAATGAATTCTGAGAATTCTACCCCTGATTCAGGTATAATTTTCTTAAACAAAATACGGTAACCTTCCTCTGTTAATTGATATTTTTTCAATAAAGCTGCTCTAATAACATCATAATTATCCTTGTCAGCTTCTTCAACCAAACCTAAACTAGTCAGAGAATCACCTTTCAAATTTTCTGATAACTGGTTAGTATATTGTGATTTATCCACATTATGAGCTCGACAAGAACGTTCAAAACGATCCAGCCAGAATGTAATATCGTCACTGGAAAGATTGAACGTTGGTACCTTGACCTTGTAAGTAAAGGGTTTACCATTACCACTAGAGGACTGATTAACATTACTCATATTTGTCAATTTCAATTTTTCTAACTCAAATGCTAAAAGTTCTTTTTGATGTTCATGTTCTCTCATTGCTTTTCTCTCCTCAGCTTCTCTGTCTAATCTTTTTTGTTCAGCCTCTCTTTCTAATCTCTTTTGTTCAGCCTCTCTTTCTAATCTCTTTTGTTCAGCCTCTCTTTCTAATCTCTTTTCTTCAGCTTCTAATTTTTTTCTTCTATTTGAAGCTTTCTCTCCTCAGCAGCAGCTTTTCTCTCCTCAGCTTGCATCTGCAATCTTAAATTCTCAGCATCTATCTTCTTTTGTTCAACTTCTGCTTTCCATTTATTTTCCTCTTTTTGCTTCTTTTCTTCTGACTTTAATACCATGGCAAATTGAGCAGTTGCAAACTCCTCTAATTCCTTACCAGACTTATCAAGGGATTTCCCTTGTGCTATAAAGTATTCCAGTGTAGACATGATGTCTAATAATGATAGCAATCACTTGAAACAATAATGTAATCTATTTCCAAGTAAACAGGAACAAGTTCTAAATGAACTTGATTAATTAGCTCACAATCCCAATCTCTGTTGGCAACAAGCCTTTAAATAAGGTCTTGTATAATCAACTGTGTACCTCTAGTAACAGCAATTAGTCATCAGTTGATTATTTCTCATAAGTTCACTACACAGCTAGTAGTGTATGATCAAGTATATTTTATAGTACATGTCAACCAACAACATACATAAAGTACAAATAAGAAAGACAATATGAAAACATTTGCAGAAATCAAATAAATTAAATAGGGAAATCAATGAAAATAATCACAGAACCTGTGATGACAACTGCAAAGGGATAACAACAAAACAAATGACGTCACAGTGTATAAATATAAATGTGTATAGAAATAAATTTTAGAAAAGGGTAGATCTACAAGTACAAACAAATCAAAAACAAAACTGAAGAACAGAAAAAATATTACAAAAACAACGATGAGCACAGTCTTCACAGCTAACACTAACAGCAACAGATGTCGCAGCAAATTTTCAACCAAGAAAATTGCACCTATAGAACGCTATTATATGACCTCTCTACGTGGTATACCATATAATATTCACCTTCCCAGCCTCCTGCAGAACATAAACTAATTTAATACACAAACAAATAACATGTAACATAAATACATAGAGCATAAATATATATCATCTAATGAAATGTGTTGTAAATAGAGTGTTGCAGAGAAGGCTCAGTTTTCAATCAAAAAATAAATAGCCACTTTAATGAATAACAAATTCTGGCTTTAAGTATATTTAAAGTTTAACATAGTATAGAAGCTCCACCGCTGATGTGTACAATAACTAACAGACGTAGGACTTCTCAGTTCATAAGCATTGCATTTCCTGCTAACACGGTCAAATATTCACTTGATTCAACTGTTCTGCGTAATGCTTTCTGTACGGCGAAAAATGTCAACAAGCGCTGACCTAGATACTGCATACGCTTGATAGGTCACGTGACAAAGTGTTGACAGAGAGCAAACTAGTACTGCAGGTGTGTCGTATCAGCCACAGGAAACGGTCTGGTATCAGTAGTCTGTTGAATTCTCAATTTCTGCGGGGTCAAACCCAGAAAGCTGGCCACCAGTGTTGCTTGCCTGGTTGCAATCGTATTCAAAGGGTGTTAATGGGTGTTGTCAAAATGAAGACAACCAAAAGGTCAACGCAACCTACGCAGTGGTGTGTAGACATGGAGTGAGGATACCGTACATACGAATGATGGCAAACGTTCGTTAGAGTTGACAAATAGACCAATCTCACTCACTTATGGCTGGAAGTCATTTACGTCAACTACTGTGTACGTTTCATACAGTTTAATTGGAACGATCACACTTGACAGAACGGGTACAGTGACAAACAGACAGGTTTGCATAAGTCATAATAAGGTTGATCAATGAAATGCACTATCACATGAGCATTCATGTTGCATAACAGTACCAATGAAATGTCAGTAGACAAGCACTTAGTACTTCCAATATATATCGTCTGACTTCACTGACAGAGCACGTCAGTTGATAAACAAGGTTCAAGATGGTCCCTAGACCTAACCTCGTCTAGCGAAGATTCCTTTAGCTAAGGTTCAGCTCATATTTTTTTTATAACAATATTGAACCACTAGTAGTGGGTTCTCTTCTGTAGCAGTGATCTCTGGACTCATCAGGTGATAGTAAGGGGCATCCCTGTTCTCTCCTCGATGATTGAAAAATATAGGATTCAAAATGGCTTCTCCTCCCAGTGAGTTGTAACTCACCCAGGATACAAACTATGAAGCGCAATCAAAGCTGATCATTCATTAAATGTCCTCATTGCTTTGTAGATTCTACCATTAATACTATTGACTTCATCACATAATATGGTGCTTCTAGGTATGAATGTCATCTTCATCTGGTTAATATTCATCTAAACGTACAACCGTACGACTGCCCATCGAATACAATGCCTCAGGAAAAGTTCACAAGAAATGCGTCTTTACCTTGGTATCAGAAATACACTAGAATATGATTCTGCCATTCCTTGGCAGTAAGAATAAACACTGGGGTGAATAACACATGATATGTCTAAAGAGACTACCTCTTTCCCCATTAATATAGAGATCACTTTTCGGCGACAGGCCGCTACAACAACTCAGCACCCATCAGGACGGAACCTTCTCACCTCCACTTAGCGACACATCCGCCGAACAACCTTTGACCCCGAGTTCGACACCGAAGATATAGTTCGACTTAGACATACAAAGATATTAAGATATAAGACAGACTCGTCCTACATAGACAAGAAATACACATAGATTCCGGTCATAGATATTCTGAAGCAAGAACAATCTATTTCTAACCAAACAAAGAATAGATCGCTGTAAACCTAGATTCCTACGCTGAGTTCGATATTCACGAAAGATAACCCATATAATAACAGTATAAGTTCAACATGGGTGATATCGCTTTGACCACAAAAAATATTTTCGATTCACAAAATAAATATTATAATAAATATATACATTGTCAGACAAACAATTACATTTTACATTTGTATGCGAACCAACAGTAATCTGTGCGCTACACAAAAGAATATGTGCGCAACAGTACCAAATAAAAGTGATTAACTAATGTACATCTTCACCCGCCACTAATGTTGGCATCATTCACGATTCATTATGATGATGACACCATATTGCATTATGATTGTTTGAATTTTCGGTTATTGTTACACCGACACTCATACATGTGATTTAACTATTTTGCCAATTTATCCATTCTATACCATTGTCGGTTGATTACCATGTTTCCATTCCATTCATTGTTTACGGTTATTGTTACACCGGCAAAGTCATATTTTTTTATTATTATGAGACTTACCCATTTTGCCCATACTTTGTCACCAAGTTTTGTGGTTCTATCTCCATTTGTTCCATTCATATTTTTTTTCATCACCCACTTCAGTGAAGTGTAGGGTGACAGCTATTTTGGGCATCCGCCATATTTTATGTGCACTCGCTATATTTTTTTTTGCCAGTTTTTCCTTGCAACGTTAACTCGCTTGTCATGTTATTTTATGTTTTATGATTTGCACAAGTGTGAGAGATATTGATGACTATCAACCCATAAAGCGTTTAGTTAGTTCGTTTATGATTGTTCAGTTACTGTTCTATTTTGTCCATATATTTTTTTTGCCAGTTATTACTACTATTTGTAGCTACCATAACCTCCATAGTTTTCTTTTCCATGTGTCCCTCGTTTATGTTATGTCCATCAGTCCCTACCCCTTCATGATCGATTTTTTTTGTGAAATGTTAATGGTGTTATCTCATCCATCATTCCCATCCTTCCGATATGATTTATGGTGGGATGCATGAATCCCAATAATTTTCTTTTAGAGTTAGTAAATTTTTCTTCTAGGGAATAAGTGTCTCCCTACGGGATACACTTTAGTTGCCCCGGGCGTATGTGACAGTAAGGACTGTTACGTAGGATTAGCACTAAGGTGCTGCCACTTAATTATAGTTAGGGTAAGAATACTTAAGCAAGATTTAACACTAAGTATTTGAGCGTGTCTAGTTAGTGTAATAGCACTAGTCACAAATCCTTTGAGTGAATTAATTAAAGTGTTTAGAAATGACGTCATCAAACTTGGGATAGAATTGCCCAGTAGTTAGAACGGAAGGATAGTTTGAGAGAAGAGGAAAGTTAGAGTGAGTTGTTCTTGAGCACGGGATGAGAGAAGTCAGTTTTGTGGTTACGATCTTGTAAGGCTGATTTGCTATGTGATATTTCATGGAAAGACTGGTTAGTAAATTACACAAGAATATGTACTTATGAACCCGATTGAAGTTATCAAAGTGTGTAGACAGAAAATAAAAGTATTCATTCATATTTTACACCAGCCTGATCTTATTTTCCCGAGTGTCAGTAGCCAGTGACCTTTGTTTACATTAGGTAATCAAGCATAGAGTGCTACTATATTTACGATGATCTTACAGCCTGCATCAATAAGAACAGTACGAGTCTCACAAGAACACCTGGGTTATATTACAATTCATATCTGTAATTACTATCTCTGGCAGTCACCAGTAACACTACAGAAGAATATTGAAAGAAAATACTACCACAAATTTTACCTGTCACAGAACGTTTTATTTCATCCGTTTCTCACCATGTCACACTAGACTTGATTTGGTGACACAGCCTTCACCTCCCCCGGTCACATAAGACTTGATTTGGCGCCGTGACCAAGTCCGGTCACACTCGAATAGATTAGTAATACAGAACTACTGATGGTCTGACTGGAGGAGAATAGCAACGCTTTCAGAGATGTTTTGTGAAATTATTAATATGTGTCATAGTGGTATGAGAATGATTGTTGAAACCATTAACTAAGACAATAAATAAATTGACAATAAATACGCTGTCAAGTTAGCAGAAACTACACGTCAAACCTCAGCTCCAACAACTGACTACAGAGATTACAGAGATTACTATACTACGGATAGAAAAATAAAGCAGACATTCCACCAAGAACGAACTAAAATCGTAGAACACGACAGTTTATCACTGACATATCAAACAAAACAACACAATGAAACAATACACAATACAAAGACAGAATTACTTATTGCAATTTTAGACAACATACGTCAAATCATCATTGACAAAGTCGTAAACCAGCTGGAGTTAAGGAAGACCACACTATCGGTAGACACAAGAGGAAACAGAAAACACACATGGATCTTCATTTCAGCTAGTAGTACTTTTAATGACACGTCGGCACACTAGCAATAATAGATATAGAGGTAAAATCGTTACACTTAGAAAATATAAATAAATAAGTATATGGATTGAATAAGCAGCAACACTTGAATAAACTTACCACGTGACGGCAAAACATCCAGCTAGCAGTCCTTCACATAAATAAACCTTTTCAGTGGCTAATAAAAGTGCCCCCCCCCCTCCCCCGCCCCGCTAAATTTAAAAAAGAAAAGAACAGACCAGCGGTCAAAATGTTATAAAAATGTAAACAATATACGCCGACTTATAACCGAGAGATCACACCTCTTGGCAGTTTTTGACGTCATGTACATTCTCGGAAATAAGTGTAACAAAAAAAAAGGACTTAATCATGTGATACTTTAAGCAGCACAGATAAAAAAGTTAGGGGAAGGCATCCACTTCAATGCCAAAGGGGAACAATTTAAATATTAATAAAATACCAAACTAAATTACAGATTTTTATTTTTTTTATACTTTTTTATCAATTTATTATACAAATTTATGTAAGGCATAAAAAAATCTCTTACTCTTATTAGTACAATTTCTAAGTTGTTAAAAAACGTGTGTTGACCATGTTTAGAAATAAAATACTTTAAATAATATTGAGTTTGATGCGCAAGTTAAAGAAGTGAACACTTATTTCCTCTGCCACCTTTAATGATCATTTTAGAGATGTTTCTTCGGTTCCAGTCGCAGAAGTGGACAGGGTGTGTTACACTGGCTACCCCAAACGATTAAAAAAGAAGCAGTTCTTTCAATCGTCCCCTCTATCACGGGCGATAAAGAGGCTGACGCTTTTCAGCTCCAACACGCTCAGATAAGTTGGCTTTTCTGTGTAATCCAACTACAGACATTCCCCCTTATTTAAACATGAAATTGCAGTCACAACGACAGGAGAAGAAAAGCAGAAAATCTTCGTCACTATCCCAGGTCAATGCACACCATGCGGACTGGACAATCATTAAGTTAATCAATGCCCCCTTCCCCCCCCCCCCCCAAAAAAAAAAAACCCCAAGTAGCAACTATCAGCACAACCTCTGTCAATGGACAAACTGCAGATCCGTTACACTCTTTACCACCAGTACCACCGACACACACAAACCAAACAACCATCCCGCCAGTTGTCAGCAACTCTTCAGAAAATATAAACAGCATTATGTCGTCGGAATCGGATTCTGAAAACGCTAACAAGGACAATTTTACAGTATTTATCAACAAGAGAAAACAAAATATAAAAAAAAGTCCACAGGCGAAAATCAGGAGAACAACACAGCCATCTCCCCTATCCATTACAGAGACAAGCATCAGTCAACCCAGCAGACAACAGACCAATAATAAGTCAAGCGATTCGGCACCAGACACGCCTTGCAAAGAAGATACCTCTCCTTCCTGGACGACTCTTACAACAGAAGAAGGTTACTACGACCCAAGTTTTGATGTAACTGCCTTAAGGATAGATGATGACGGAAACCCACTTACACATTCCCTGACCTGCTGATACTTTATATAATGAACGTCCTCTTAAGAACACGTCTGTTACATGGACGATACGAACAGACGGAAAGGGGACTTGCGAATATTTTAAAACATTACAACTGGTTTATCTTTATACATCCACAATTCCCTTTGGGTCGCACTCACTTTGTGTAGATATATTTATGAGTAGTCGCGTAGATACATATATTTACATCGGTGTATACCTAGGTGTCTGAATAGAATTCACGAGGGTAATGTTTTGTTTTCCTGCCCTTATCCGTTCGAACCTTTGTATTGTACCATGTTGCAAGAAAATTAGGTTTAAATAAACACAACACAATTACTTCTTCCTACCGCCCACTACAATGACAAACAGTTTAAACGTTATGACACCCAATGTGAGAGGTCTCACAAATATGACAGATAACATTTTAGCCTTAATACAAACATATAAAAAAAGATTTTATGTTTCTACAAGAAACCCTGGTTAATGACGAATCACGTGTGAACCACAACACAATACTACTAGGTTTACGAAACGCACATTTTAGCCTAGGAACATCACACGCGGGAGTAGCTATCTTGCAGACTTCAGATCAAAGGGAAATAACACATAACAATAAAGATAGAGAAGGCAAGTTTGCAATAATACAAATAAGAAATTCAAACGATCACACAGATTCACACACCTTAATAAACGTTTATGCTCCAACAGTGAGAGCATAACAATTACACTTCTACCAAACACTGTCTGACACGGTAACTCAACGATATAAAGGAAACCAAGTCATAATAAGAGGAGACTTTAACTTAGTATTACATGAATTAGATAAAATACGAGGGACACTACACTCAGAAAGAAACCAAATGAGGACAGAACATAGGCAAATAGACATATTGCAAGACACTTTAGGTGTGATGAGACGCATACAGGAAACAATACCCAAAAGGTACAGATACAACATGCACCGACAGAACACGCCCCTTTGGAAGTTCTACGAGATTGAACAGATTTTATGTACGAGGGACGGTCAAAAAGTAATGCCTTGTAATTTTTAATTTAATTCAATAGGTAAGAAAACAGATAAAATTCACATTGAAATGTAGCCCCGAGTCTGAACTTCAAAAATTTAGTTCTCAATGTAGTCTCCGTTATATGTTACAGTTTTTGTCCATCTTCTCACAAGGGCATGTATCCCCGCACGTGAAAAATTTGTGTCCTTTTTCCTAAACCACTGGCGTACGGCGCGTTTAAGGGTCTCGGTGTTCTCAAAGTGATGTCCGCGAAGATCTTCTTTCAGTGGTCCAAACAGATGGAAGTCAGAAGATGCAAGATCGGGACTGTAAGGGGGATGTGGTAATAATGTCCATCCAAATTCTGCAATCGCATCAATGGTGCGTTTAGCGGTGTGTGGCGTGGCATTATCGTGCAACAGTAGTGCAGTTCTCTGATCTTTTAATGGGTAAAGTCGCCGAAGACGACCTCTAAGCTTCTTCAAAGTTTCAATGTGACGGTCTGCATTCACCGTGTTTCCCTGTTCCAAGAAGTCGAGAAGAATCACACCCTTCTCATCCCAAAACACGGAGGCCATAACTTTCCCTACAGATGGTGAACTTTTGAACTTCTTTCTGGTCTGCGATGTTGTGTGATGCCATTCCATTGACTGCCTCTTGGATTCTGGTTCCAAACAATGAAACCAAGTCTCATCTCCTGTCACAATATTCGATTAAAAAAACTCTTCTCCTTCAGTTTCGTAACGGTGCAGGAGGTTGATGGCTATGGTCGCGCCGTCAGCATTGAGGAATTCTATGACATAACGTTGTTTTAACCAAACGTCTTTGGCAGCCATTTTTAAACTGTTACAGTGGTGCCACCTGTTACTGAAACAGGTTGGTAATGCTATACAGTGCAGAAGAGTGTTTGAGGAACCCTGCTAAATTTACAAATTGCACACCGATGCAGTATTTACATACATAAAAAATAGGAGGCATTACTTTTTGACCTTCCCTCGTACATAGTAGTTACACCTTTATTAAAGTAAGAAACATAAATCATACTACTAATTTCTCTGACCATAAAGCAGTCCTTCTATCGGTCAACGGAAAAAAAATATTTAAACTTTACGAAAAGGTCTCCCCACTGAAAGTTCAACAATTCTCTATTACAAAACGAATTTTATATTACTACTATGGCAAAACCCATTCAAGATTACACCAGTACTACACCAACAGAAAACATACACCAACAGAAAACACAATACTGGGATTTGCTGAAAAGAACTATTAGAGAAGTAACACAGTCTATTGCAACTCACAAACAAACAAATAATAGAAAACAAAAGCAGATGTTAGTAAAAGCTTTTTTCCTAGCCGAAAAATTAGACAGGAATGCCCCGCAAATTTTTTCACTACAGGAAGAAATATCAAAGTATGACCAATACACATTTAACGGGGCTCAAGTAAGAACCACACCATACGCCCCATTTCAAGAGACACCGAGTAAACAATTTCTAACAATAGAACAAAACGTACAAAAGAGTAGAGAAATACGCAAAATTGCCGATAACGCGGACAAAGAATTAACAACCGCCCCGGATATAATCAAAGCCTTTCACGAGTTTTACTCTCAATTATACACGCAAGACTCTACACAGTCTCCAACAGGAGGATTTTCCCCAGTCTGTAGCTCACGGCTAAATGACTATGAGAAAAATATTTTGGATGAACCTATGACAGTAAATAACCTACAGTCCGCATTAAACAGACTACAAAAACAAAAAAACCCTGGCCCAGACGGTCTATCAGTGGAATTTTACTCAAAATGTTTTCACCCCTCTCGGATTTATAAAGGACGGGCAGGGCAGGTTGCTTACTGCCCCGAGGGAAGTAGTGGAGAGATGGAGGGAATATTTCTCAGAACTCCTGAATGGTGAGCATGGAGAAGCATCAGAGATGGTGGCAACCAGCACAGAAGAGAGAGCCAATGATGGTGGGGATGACATGGGATTGAAGGGCTGAAGGCAGCGCTGGAGAAAATCAGGATGGGCAGGGCGGCAGGGCATGATGGTATAACACCAGAAATGGTTAAGTTCATGGGAGCATCAAGCGACCTATTGCTCTTGAGGGTTTTACAGGCAGCGTGGTGCAACGAGACCATGCCAAAGGATTGGGAGATTGCCGTCATGGCACCAATTTTCAAAAATGGTGACAATCGACAGTGTGGAAACCATAGAGGCATATCCCTTCTCAGTGTCCCTGGTAAAATCTACTCTAGTATCCTAGAGCAGAGACTCCGACGCCTAGCTGAGCCACAGTTGGATGAGGTCCAGTGCGGATTCCGAGCAAACCGAAGTACTCAAGACCTAATCTTCACACTCAGACAGCTGAGTGAAAGGGCCCTTGAGTATAAGAGTGAGATCCACCTTTGTTTCATGGATCTGGAAAAGGCATTTGACAGGGTAACCTGGAGCAAACTTTGGGACTGTTTGGCAAGGAAGAATATTCCAGCACCTCTGATTCATGCTATATAGAGCTTCTACAAGTCTTGCAGAAATTATGTGAGGACGGCAAACCATGGGTCAGAAGAGTTCAGGACCACCACTAGTGTAAGACAAGGTGATATCTTATCACCTTACCTCTTCATACTCTTATGGACGATGTCGTCAAGGCATGTAAGGAGAGAACAAGAAAGTATTCAGTGGGGTACTAGAAGATGAGACAGGTCTGTATTTCGGAGCTGGCATTTGCTGATGATGTTGCCCTGATTGCTAAATCAGAGGCACATCTCCAATCCAACCTGCAAGTCTGGAAGGAAGAGCTGGAGAAGAGAGGGATGGTCATACGCAGTTCTAAAACAAAATCTATGATGATATTACGAGAAGAAAGAAGACATCAGATTAAGCTGGGAGAACAGGTCCTGGAGCAGGTCGACCACTTTAAATACCTCGGAGCTATTATAGACGGAAAGGGAGGCATCAAAGAAGAGTTGGCCACTCGAAAAGCAGCAGCTAGGAGACTTTTTCAGGCCATAAATCGAGGATTCCTCAGCAAGAGAGAGGTTGGTAGGAAAACGAAGATGGCTGTATACCGCTCCACCTATGTCCCAGTCTTGACATATGGATACGAGTCATGGGCAATGACTACAACCCATAAAAGCCAGATCCAAACCTCAGAAATGAGGTATCTGAGGAAGGTGGTTGAAGTAACAAGAAGAGACATGGTACGCAACCAGACGATACGTCAAGGCCTAAAATCCTACCTCCTGCTGACCCAAGTAGAACAGTTTCAATTAAGATGGTTTGGCAATGTCTGCAGAATGGGAGAAGATCGGATACCACGACAAGCATGGGAAACAAAGAGCCAAGGATCCAGACCCCCAGGACGACCCAGAGTCCACTGGGAGGACAACATTAGACAATCTTTGAAGGACCGAGGACTAGAATGGAACCAGGCCAGAAGGAAGACAGCCGATTGGATAGTCTGGCACTCTCTCTTCCAAACCTCTACACCTCACGGTAGAAGGGGAACGACTAAGTAAGTAGTAAGTAAGTATGTTTTCACCTACTCGGCCCACTCTTTTTTAAAACACTTTTGCAGGCTTTTTACAAAGAAGAACTCCCCACTAGTTTAAATCAGTCCTACATGACAGTAATACACAAAGTAAACACAGACAAGAAATACATGCAAAATTACAGACCAAATTTTCTCACCTTAATAATAAAATACTTACCAAAGCCCTAACATTAAAATTACAACCGTTTATGCACTAACTCATACACCAGGATCAACAATGTGGAGTCAAAAATAGAAACATAAACAAACATACACATTTCATTCGGGATATCATTCAATAAACGCATGACAAAACTACACCTGCAGCAATAATGTCCATAGATCAGGAAAAAGCTTTCGACAGGGTTTCACATTCCTTTTTACACAAAATTCTACAATGAAATAATTTCGGCCAATATTTCAGAACCTGGATAAAAATCATATACAAAACACCGGAAAGCAAATTGCTGATAAATCACACTGTAACTGAAATTATCCCTCTCACTCGATCAGTCAGACAAGGTTGTCCATGTCTCCTTTACTATATGTACTAGATTTGGAACCCTTATTACAAAGTATCCTGAAAAATACAAGTATTCAAGGCGTCTTTGTACCAGGTGTTGGTGAAAAGAAATTAAAAGCATACGCAGATGACACAGTCTTTTTCCCCCCAAACATTTCATCAATAAAAAATATCCTAGATACCTTAGATAAATTTAGCAGAACTAGTGGTTCAGAAATCAACATTAACAAATCACAAGTAATGGGCATAGGATAGTGGACAAATAAAACAGACTTTCTTTACAGCTAGCGCAAACTAATAACATGAAAATATAAGGAGTAAATTTCTTGTCTATACCATATAAAACAAACAAAGAAATGTGGGTAAATACAATCTTAAAAACTGAAAATAAATTAGAACGTTACAAATATAAAAATGCTACAGTATTCGGTAGAGGCATTATTGTAACCATGTATGGTATCCCAAAGTTACTATACATATGTAATATTTTTAACCCTCCAAACAAAACGCTACCAAGAATACATTCTCTAATTAGACATGTCATCTTCCGTCACACATTACATAACATACAAGACAAAACATTAATACAGGATAAAGCAAGAGGAGGTATATACCTACAGGATATATCTAACAAAATTCTTCTTCTTCCTCGTTCGTCCTGAAAAGGACGTTGGTTACGTTGTGTCTGTTTACAGCGTAGCTGCGATATCTGCGCCTTTCGGCTGGCACATCCGACTTCAGCATGACATTTTTTGGGACCGGGTTCGCCTTCCCTCTTCGATCTCTACTCTCTCAGCCAGACTGCAATGATGCAGCCTGTTTCCTGAACCACTACGTGGAAGCGGAGTAGGGTCTTGGTCAGCTCTGGTTCGCTAACCCTGACGCAAGCAGTCAAGCTATTGGTCGCTGACTGCATTCTCTATTGCTGTGTCTTTGGGTCCCTACCAAAATTCAAGCTATGAGAATCAAATTTGTAAGTGTTATAATAAATGAACCACATGTATATCCCTTATCGCATTACTATGCTGGACTACCATTAGCAAAATTTTATAAATTTAACAATACAGCACCGCATCATTTTGAAGTCTTACCCAACTTTTATAAACAATGCGTTCCATGTATACAAGAGAGTCTGAACTTGTCTTTGGCTGATGCAGGTCGACTTGCCCAGAATCGTGATGCGTTCAGAGCAGCTGTAATGGAGACAACGTTCTGGAAAGAATATGTCACATGATGTGATGCATGTATACAAGGAAACGAAGCAATAATACACCAAACAACCAAACAGACATATAAGTATTTAGTGTTAGCACAAGAACCTCCTCTGTGTCAAAGAATAAAGAGAGGTAATAAATATAGGATATTAGATTATTCGGAGGTGTTCACACATTTACATAATATAAACACTTCACCAAGAGTGAGATAAATAACTTATAGGTTATTAAATAACTCAACACCAATTATGTTGTCACGAAAAGGTTGTAGTTATTTAAAGAATAAGGTTATCCTGGACAAAAAGCTGTATCAGGTGATACCAGGATAGTGCCAAGAAAGAGACAGGTCTTACAAGACATACCCCCTTTGCTGAAAAGAATAAGGGTGGATTGACATCAAAGGTTAGGATCAGCTGTATAAACTTCCAGCTGTGATGAGAGTGAATGTCCTGAAAGTCTATTAGCTCCCTTTCAAGATCCGCCTAAGATGGTGTTAAGTCATAATTTTTTAGTAGGAGTTAAGTGTTAAGAATTTTTATGTACGGGGCGGTTTTTTCTAGTAAGCACGTTTAAAGTAATGAGTTGAATTTTACTTGGGTACTTTTTGTACGCTATATTATTTTGAACATTGCTCAACTGAGCATGTATTAGTTTTTTTTTTTTTAAATAAAGAAAGTGTTCGAATGTTCTTAGTAGTAGTTTTGGGGAAGAGACGGATGAGCTGAGCTCAGTTGTCAAGCAGTTTAATTCGCGCAAGAGCAACTTCGCTGAGCGGTACTGAGAAACTATAATCTCAGGGAGTGTGTATCTGGCAGGGCTTCGAGACGGTTGCTTAGTCTCTCTAGTGTGACCAGAATATATTATTGACGAGAATATTTATAGATTATTGAAGGGAATGTTCTTTTCCCAGGAGATTTATTATTCTAATGCCATGGAATACGTTGGCTCATATGATGTACCTAGTATTGCAATGTATGCAATCCTTTTCCTGATGGATGTTCTTTCATATGGATATTAATGTGCCAAGTATTGAAATGTATGCAATCCTTTGTCTGATGGATATGTACTTACACGATTTATTATTCTAATGCCATGGATTACGTTGGCTCATATGATGTACCTAGTACTGCAATGTATGCAATCCTTTTGCTGATGGATGTTCTTTCATATGGATATTTTCTAATGAACTGTATTGTTAATTGCGATGTATGCAGTCAGTCTCTGGATATTTAAGATTCTGTGATCTACTGTGTTCTGCAACCTATTTGCCATGGATTTTGTATGGCATTATAACTTGTGACAGTGTGCTGTTCCAGATGTCTACGTTACTGTGTCAATAAACTGTATATTTTGAGTTGGAAACCATTGGTCTTACCCGTTGGTCTATTCCTGACCATCGTTACTGTAGTGTGGATGATTGCAGAACATAAACAAACCTAAAATACCCATGACATTCGCCTATATATATATATATATATATATATATATATATATATATATATATATATATATATATATATATATATATATATATATTTACACACCTGTCCGCCACATGTAAGCCCGACGTTACTGACATTGTCCTTGTCAGTGGATACGCCACATTCCCCCCACCACAAGTATTCTACAAACTATCAACATTAACAGACCATTATGCACCATAATAACAGAAGTGATGGCCTGTGTGGCCTGCTGATGCTGTTGTAGAAAATAGACTATAACAGATAGTATTTATTATTATTTGATGATTGTTAAATACTGTGTTAGAGTGTTAAATAGATGTATTGGGTTGTTGTTATCTATTTATTTTTCCTGCTGACATCACTTGTGTACAGGACCACGGTGTTAAGAGGATGTTTGGAAGCTCCAGTGTTAAAGACTCGTCAGAGTGTTGCCCGTGGTTTGAGTATGGAATGTCAACTCGACGTACGCAGTGGTGTGAGACATAGAGTGAGAGTATAATATGCGAATGATAAGAAGAGTTCGTGGTGTTGACAAAATGGTCTTGTTCTTTCACTCATGTATGGCTGGAAGTCATCGACACCAACGACTGTGTACCTTTGCTACAGTTTAATTGGACGTACACACTCGACAGCACGGATACAGTGACAAATGACAGGTTGGCATAATACATCATGGTACAGTGGATAAATGGTCTTGCAATGATACATGGGCACTCATGTTGACTAATAGCACAATGGAGTGTCAGTAGATAAGCACTCCGTATTGCCCATATATATATCATCTGACTTCACTGACAGAGCACGTCAGTTTATAAACAATATTCAAGATGACTCCTAGACCTAACCTCGTCTAGCGAAGATTCCTTTAAGTAAAGTTCAGCACATATTTTCATATAATAAGATTGAACCACTAGAAATGGGTTCTCATTCAGTAGCAGTGATCTCTGGACTCATCAAGCGATAGTACGGGGCATCCCTTTTCTCTTATTGAAAGTCACAAAATATTTGGATACAAGATGGCTTCTCTCGTGAGCTGTCACTCACTTTCTTTTTGATACAAACTAGGCAGCTGTATCAAAGCTGGTCATTCATTAAATGTCCTTATGGCTTTGTAGATTCTATCATTGATACAATTGACTTCATCATACCATATAGTGCTGCTAGGAATGAATGTCATCTTCATCTGGTTAACTATTCTCTCAGACGTACAATGCGTCTGCTTATCGAAAAACGATGGCTTAGCAAGAGTTCATAAGAAGTGCTTTCTTTACCTTATTATCAGAAACATGATTCTGCCATTCCTTTGCAATAAGAATAAACACTGGGGTAAAGCATACACGATAGGTCTAAACGACTATCATTTTCCCCATAAATATTGAGATCACTTTTCCCGGCGACAAGCCGATACAGAAACACAACAGCGCCCATCAGGGCGAAGCCAAATCACAACTCCATAGCGACACATCCGCCGAACAGCCCTTTGACCTTTCTAGCGACAAAGAACATATAGTTCGACTTAGATGTGTAAAGATATACAGACATAAGACAGACTCGTCCTACCTAGACAAACAATACACATAAATTCAGGCCATAGACATACTGAAGCAAGAACAATCTATTTCTACCCAAACAAAGAATAAATCGCAGTAAAACTGGATTCATCCGCGGAGTTCGATCTGAAACTCCTTTCAAGGGGAAGTAACTCAATATTGACTTTTCCTTAAGCAAAGAAGAGTATCTATTTTGTTTACAAAATATTTGCGAACATAACAAGCATACAAATGTATTATATTGCAAGATATCAAAGACTGCACGTAACAGTCTTACCACACCTCCCGGGGAAAAAAATGGAACTTTTTTTTTTGAAATACATCTAGGAGCAACGTACAATAGGATCACAACGCATGGGTAATGCGCAGATGAAAATATCAGGAATAATTATAACGCCTAATATGAGGCTAAGTGAGAATATATCTCATAATCTGAGAGAAATTGTTTCTCTACGAATAAATGTTACCAGGAAGGTGTGATCCACGTATAATACAATTATGGCAATTATACAATGCATAAAAAATTTCATACCATAATTTCGTATTAGAGATCTTAAATTTATGATTTATGAAGAAAAATCATTAAAGAACAGCGGTGAATAAACATCACTGAACCGCTAAGTAGTACATTATCTGATCCACGAATAGCTCGCACAGAGAAATGAAAAGGTTGAAGAGCAATTGCATATCGAGTAGACCTCGAGCTCTTCAAATTCTTACTCTGTATAGCAGTAAGAGATTTTTGGTCGGTTTCTACTATGAAATGTGCACCTAGAAGGAATCTTTGTAGTTTGAGAATTGACCAAACCATAGCTAATAGCTCACGGTCTAAAACCGAATAATTCCTTTCTGCAGCATTAAGTTTTCTGGAAATATACATTACAGGATGCAGAGTTCCAGAGTACTCTTGCATTAGTGCCGCTCCAATCCCAGTGGATGAAGCGTCACTACGAAGAACGAATGTCTTATCTTTAATAGGTAGCACTAAAATAGGGGGTTAGAGATGTTAAGTATCTTATAGTATTATGGGTCCTCTGTCTAGCGATAGGCAACCA